>JAVCKT010036387.1:5785-23438 GCA_032273925.1 Rhynchotus rufescens | reverse complement strand
CCCCTTTTTTGGTCATATACTTGTTGGGGAAAAAAAAAAAAAAGAAAGAAAAAAAAATGAAGCAGAGGATATGGGGCATATCCTCTGCCCCATAGGGCTTCTGCATGTCTCTGGTTTCCTCATGAACGAGTTGGAATTACAGGTGCTTGTGTTTCCCTTCCAGTTCTGCCACTAACCAGGTGTGTTTGTGTCCCGATCCACTGTCGGGGGAGGTTTCGATACGATCCCAATAGCGAGATTAAGACACAAACGAGGTCAAATGCCGTGCAAACTTGTAAGCTCTATTCTCATAATCACGATGAACGAAAGAGTAGAAGAACAAGAGAAAAGGGAAAAAGAAAGATAAACAAGCGAGTGGGAGAGAGAGAAATGTAGCAAGATTATAGTTAGCACCACCACCAGTCCAGCTACGTTTCGTCGGTTCCACCTCGGTGCAGGTGATGATCTCTTGAGGGAGTTCAGAAGAAGACGAAAAAGAAGCCGGTCATTCGGTGCATAGGTGAAGAAGCCGCTCAGTGCAGGTGAAGAGGAAGGAGGCCTCTCTCCATGGAGAAAAATCGTAGTCCTTTTATTGTCCCAGTTCTTGAGGAATCCGCCCACCTGATGTGCCGTAGGCTCTGCTGTTCCTCTTCCTCCAGCTTGAGTGCCCATGCTGATTGATAGGCACTGCTGGGCATTGTTATCACAGTCATCCTGGAGACAGGATGCCGCAGTCAAGAAGTGTGGCAATCAAGAAGTGTGTATGGTGGGACAACAGCGCTGAAATGAGCACATCAACCAAGAATGCCATTGTTTGGGTCTTGAGCTGACGTCCTGGTCTTCCAAGCTAAATGATGCAGCACCAAGGCAGCAATGTCGAGACTAACACAGTCCAAAACTGTCTCTTAAAACTGTCTCTTGCAATTTGTGAGA
Source organism: Rhynchotus rufescens (assembly GCA_032273925.1). Classification (NCBI taxonomy): domain Eukaryota; kingdom Metazoa; phylum Chordata; class Aves; order Tinamiformes; family Tinamidae; genus Rhynchotus; species Rhynchotus rufescens. The sequence continues at coordinate 22,526 of JAVCKT010036387.1, read as the reverse complement.
AATTATTGCCTATCAAGACCCAATGGTAATGGTTCTTCAAAATGAAATATTACTGGGAAGATAGGAAAGCTTAAAAAAATTCTCATGATTGGCAGGTCTTGTCTAAGAGACAAGAAGTTCTCACCTACTCATTGCAAAGATGCTCAAAAAATTAAAAAATCAAACCTATTTAACTGACATTCGTTTGAGATCAGAGATGTTCTGGACATGCCAGAAAGTGGTGAGAAGCTAACAGGATCTCAAAAAGAGAGACTGTAACAAAACAGGACTGGCAGTATCTGTTTCACTGGAGAGGTGAAGAGATAATGAACCATGTAAATCATAGCTGAGCCCTGCAGACCAAATTAGGAAACTTGATGCCAAGTCTGTGATAAATATTATTTTTTCTGAAATAAAGGGCAGGTGGTCTTCCTCCCCTCTCTTTCCCCAGTATTTTTATATACTCATTTCTGAACAAAATGAGTTTGCAACATGATTGCTTAAATACACACTTAGAATAAAAGTCTATATGTTATTAAATATAACAATCAATTACATTGATGTCTCCAGTTATAGCCTTTGTGTTTCTCAGATGTTCCACTCTTTCAACACTTTCCTTTCATGCCCCCTGTCCTGTCCTCTCCCATACCCATGAATACCTGCCAAGTGTCAGCCTAGAGCTGCACACATTTTTGAGCAGGGATAAATGTAATTCAGCTGCATTGGTATCACTACCCAAAACCTTCCTGGACAGAAGATGGGGCTGGTGTCATTGTATTCCTCCTTTCCTATTCGTATGTGTTTGCTTGTTTGCATGTTTGTTTGTTTCTTTGTGTGTTTGTTTGCTTGTTGGTTTCAGAGGTTTAAAATGTAATAATTTTGAACTACTACTGTGTACTACTACTACTACTAACTACTACTACTAACACTAATAGTGTTTGGCCTATTGACCCTAATGGTTTGTGGTAGCTCAGATAGCTGAGCTGTTTGGAGGTTTATGTTTGCCATATAATACTGGAGAAAAAGTATAGCAGTACATGCATTGGGAAGATATTGAAAACCACTGGTTTAAATTCACACGAAAGGAAACAGGAAGGAACTTCCCAAACTCTCTGCCCTGGGTTCTGAACTCATTTGAAATATTGTCCATGTGGACAGCAGTGCTTGTAGTTTCCCAGGTAAGTTTGCTTAGGTAACTCTCTGTAGGAATTATTAGATATCTAAATGCCTTAAAAATCCTAGCCTATATATCAGCAGTCTTAAATCTGTAAAATACTCCTTTTTCCTTCCTTTCTGTTTTTTTTTTTCCCTCTATCATGTGTAGACATATTTTAAGCTCACCTGGGAAGGAGAAATACTTTTGTTAGGAGTGGTGCAGGATACAAAATATGTTTCTGATTGCCTGGAGGCATTGCAGGGCTCTGCGATGAACCGTATTGCAAGCACAGAGGGTAATTATTATTTCACCAACACTTTGTTCATTATTCTTTGGGAATCCTCAGGCTGCTTGGTTCCCCCATGGAGTTACTCCTACTTCCCATTGCCAATTTCTGCTGACAATTCTGCAGCATTTATAATGAAGCAATTCCAATCAGAGCAACCACTGGCAATTTTATTGCTGTATCTAGGAGGGAATTCTGCACCATGTGAAATGATTGTGTCAAACCAGACTGTTTGTCTGTAATAATGTGGGGAACTCTTAAAAAAAAAAAAGTAAAAAAAAAAGGTAAAAAAGAGATGTCCTGCGGAAATTGCAGAAATTGCGGTTGCACAACATACAATGATTTTATTGCTACTGATGATACTTTGATTTTTCCTTTCTAGATTTCCAATCCCTGTTCATTTAGAGCATTTCATTACAGTCTTAAGTGCAGAAGAGCAGAATTGAGAGAATGATGTGCTTTATTGCTCATAAAAACAAGAACTAGAAATGAATAAAGGGAACATTTAGTGTTCAGAGGCACTGCTGCTGCTGCAGTGTGTTTTCATGCTTATTGCCAAAAACTGGATAATACTACAGTATTACTGCCTCTGAGGTTTCTTGAAAGATTTATCAGCAAAACACATTTTTCAAAATTGCTATCATTATTACAAATATGTGGAGAACCACCTTCTTCTTGGCTGCTCTGTACTGACAAAATTTTAATGGGATGTGGGTTACCACAAACGAGAGTGTTGATTGCTAGTCCTAAAGAAGACAATAGGTACTTTTTCCTAGTGTTGTGCTGTTTTAATTATAGTATGTGTGTAAATCCATGTCTCCAAGAGGACAAGAGAAATTAACCTTACATCTACATAGTACGGGCACATATGGAGGAGAATACTGTTAAAATATTCCCTCCACATTTATACATGACAACATTTATACTGAAGACATACTCACTTAGTGGAAAAAACTCATCATAGAAGGTTATTTTCAGAGGAGACAAACCATGTTTTAAAAATCCCTCCGCTAGCTATAAATGAAGACATTGTGGCACTCACCCCTGCTATTGAGAGGAAATGGGTCAAATAATGGCATCTTCAATTTTTAGATTTCCTAGGCCAATGTTTAAAAAAAAAAAAATGATATTAGACTACTTCCAATACTGCAGTAAATTTGCTCTTGGAGGTTGTGTGATGCTCAGGAGGATCTGAAATGCTGAGGAGGGCTGCAAAGTTTCTGAAATGACCTAAGTGAATATTTCGCTGAGTCTCCTCTTTGGAAAGGTCTACAGAAGATTAAGAAGATGAATAGAAGAAGTGAAAGGCAAGAGAAAAGCAGGTGGAATGAGTATCTTAAAAGCAAAGCGCAGATGAGAAGCCAGAGGAATGAAAACTAGGACAGAGATACAAACAGCTACACTTGGATGTAGTACAAAGATTTGCACTAATTAAAGAGGCAAAGTCTTTATAAAAGATTTTACACTAAAAGGAGTAAGAAAAAAATAGATCGTAAGACACAGATGTAGTGAATTAATGATTTTCTAATGAAATAAAGAAGAAGAATGATTTGCTCTGCACATGAGTAGTAGCTGATTCTTGCTAATCTTGCTGTTGCAAGGCAATAAAACTCACAGCCTGCCAATATTTTAGGATGGGAATGAGTTATATCTACCTTATGCTGTGTCAACCTGCTAGGATCAGAGTGTGCTTTGACTGAATAGAAAGCAGAAACAAAGCTGTTATTTATAATAAGATGTGAGGAACTCTTCATTTCAGTTGTCAGCTATGTGTAGAACTAAGCTAAATTCTGATACATTACTGTGACAAAAATACAAAGCGAGTTATATTAAACCTTTTGACTTTATGCAGTAATTTTATTGTAAGGTTATGTAAAACAAGCACAAATGACTGGAAGTCATGCAAGTTAAACAGCTTGAAAATAAAAAGGATTAAATAGTAACTTTTTGGATTTTTTTCCCCCAGAGTGACTACTTTGTCTTGTTTCCACTAGAACAGGATGTGAAGTATGAAATCTTTTCTTCAGGATGGCTTTGATTTTAAGGTAAGTAACTCATATTGTGCTTGTCTTTGTGCAATATGTATTCCATATGTAAATCTAATATTAATCTTCTGCATTTACTCTTGAAAGAGAAGAGACAAATTCAAAAATCTCATCTATTTAAACAAAACATTAGCATTTCAGTAAGCATAATCATAAATCCCAGATTAAAATAAACATCCAGAGGTTAAAATCATAAATCCCAGATCAAAATAGACATCCAGAGGTTAATTTCACTCCTTATTTAAGAAAGAATTTCTTATGTCTTTAGTGAATTTGTCCGCCTTTTGCTTCTTACCACTAGATTTAGGGTTTTTTTTTCTCTACTAGATTTGATAGACCTTTAGGAGCAAGTATATGCTCCTAAAAGCTCCTACTTGAAGCATATGCTCCTGCTATGAAGACTTAATCTAATTTAATATTTTCTAGTATTCATGCTAGAAGGAAGGAGGACAGATTTTTTTTTAAAATCTGCCGTGATTTTGTCTATTGGACTTCTTGTGTGCGCACTTTAAATCACCTTTCTAGATCTGCAAGGCTAAAGTGCAAACTTTCTAGAGAGGACTTGGTTTTAAGAAAAATTTTAGAAAGTGTTCATTGGTATCCAGACTTATCATACTGATAAAAGTCCATGAAGGTTTATATACTTGTAGGGGAGCTCTTTCGATATTTGTTGGAAAACAAGAATAACTGACTACATTCAGTCACCAGGGGCATTTATTTCTTCTAACAGCTTATGGACTTTATTCCACTAAGATATCCAATATCCAAAGGTAAATTCATAACACGCTATCCCACACTTTCTCCCATGCTCTATTAAAAAATTAAAGTTACAGTCTCTCCTCCAAATACATAAAAGAAGCCCTCCCCCCAAAAAAAGAAAACAATAATATTTATCTGAAAATTGTAGTCTTCTCCTCCTCCTCCAAAAATCCTGTAAACACTTAAGCAAAGCTCTGCTGCTTTGAGCAGACTCGCTAAATTTGTGGGATGCTTCATGAGAGCAAAATAAAAGACACCAGTGTTGTAAGGACTGTGACCCTAGCAAGAATCTTTATAGTCATAGGGATCCCTTTTTTTGTCTTCACATCGTATCTCTTGAGCTGCAGGCCAGCTACTTTGTGTGCTCCAAGATGTGCTTGAGCAAAACGGGAGTCACAGGGCAGAGGATATCACTGAGAGCTTCTTAGTTGTTGACTCTAACCAGAGCTAGCAATGCACATTATGTTTTATTCCCTGCCTTCCTAGAAGCCAAAAGATTTAATTCATCTATGGTTATATATACTTGGCAGAACTGGTCTGAGAAGCAGACTTCTAGGAACAAAGAAAATGAAGCCAGCAGACTGACTCTTATCTCAGCTGGGAAGTCCTAATGTCAGAAACTTGAGTCTGACTTTGGATATGACACCAGTAGATTTACAGCCTCATTCAGACAAAATCCAGAGCCCAGCTTGAGCTTAGTACACAGTTTGAATACAGCCTCTCTCTGTATTCGTTACACTGGAGATGCTCGTCCTTAACCAGCACCAACCTTGCATCCTGTACGAAGTAATAGAGCTCCTTGTGTCCTGCGCTTTATTAGTCATTGCACATGAATTGCTCCTGCTCTTGGGAAAAGAAAACAGTGCAGAACATAATATCTATTTCTTTAGATATTATTACCCACCACATATCTGGTGAGTACCAGATATGGAGCTTACTCAATGTAACTATTGCTGCTATCTTCTCCAATTCCAATCATATCTAGGTCTGGGAAGGAAAGAAACTCCCAGTTGATTCATCAAGGACCTGGGAAAATGTCCTCATGGAGAACTGAGCAGCAGAAGGTGGATATCATCATCTATTCAAATTGTTCGTTTCAGCTTCAGCTCCCTCCGGCATCATCTGATTCAATGTTCCTTCTCACATTGGCATAGTGTGATCTCATCTGCGTGATTAGGCAGTTCTTACTATTTAGAAAAAGAATACATCTGGTTGTTTATGTTATTCACGTTACTCCTCCTGAAAAGGAACAACATAAAATCAGTAAGGAGTAGGAAGAGGCAAAGTAGGATTTATTAAACACTCGCTATTATTATTAGCAAATAATTTATCTAGAGAGTTTCCATTTTCTTTTTGCAAATGTCAAAACTTCATTGCTGCCTTGAGACTTTCTTCAAAATTTTGGTGGCTCAAATTTTAAGATTGTTTTGCAAATCAGTAAGGAAATTGAACCTTATGTCCACAAACATGAATGTTTTGCTATCCAACCAAGTAACAAAAACATTATTGAATATTTCCACTAAAAATCAAAATTTTCTTATGAATGTCTTTGAACTGAACAAGCATCTTAGTACCTTTCAGTCACAGATCACTTGAGAGGTTTTAAATGAAGTATACACTAATTGAAAAATACATATATATATATTTAAAAAACATTATGTGTCTCTCCCATACATCTTTTCCCCACACAATCTGAAAAATTACAAAACTTCTTTCCAGACTGACTTGAGTATTTTACTAAACATGTCTAAAAGGAAAATAAAATATCAAAACATTTTGTTGTGAAAGCACTGAAATGAAATCTCTCCATCCTTTTTTTCCCTAATTCATCACACTCACTCTGATTCTAGTACTGTTTTGTTCCTTGAAAGGGCTTTAAAAAAAAAAGAGAGAGAAAAGAAATAGTTTCATTGTCCCAATTTTGATCAGAAACTCCTGAATACAATAAAGTTAAACATCAAGATATTTTTTGTGAAGACATCAATGGCATTATGTATTTCTAAAAGGTGTCTAATGAAGCCTGTGCTTTAGATATCCTCCAAAAATAAAATGCTTGATGCATAAAGGATCTCTTGATAGTCTGTTGCTTGTCTCATTATGGAGAAATAAGAAGTGATTCCCTTTCTACCTTACAGCTATCTACTTGGATAACTATCTTCTCAATGCTAGTCACGATTTTATCAACATCCAGCATTTTCCCTCTCAATTTTCCCTTCAGCAATTTCGAACACTGAAGTTTCCTAATGTATTTAACTCTTATAAATATATGTTTCATATATAAGTATATATATTTGCCATCGTGCTGACCTCCAGTTGTCTCTTGTTCATTTTATCTATTCCTTCTGTACCAGAGAAGCTGATACACATTCCCTTTCCCTCACTGGGAATTCAGCTTCCAGTGGAGGAGTGATTCACACAATGCAATTTCTTTAACCACTGATGATCTGGTTAAAGGACATCTTTAGTTTATTTGCGTGTGAAGACGAATGAACAGATTTTGTCCCACTGCTAAGAGAGGTGAAGCTCCAGAGAGAGGGAAAATTTTAACTCTGGCCATTTTGACTTTAATGAATACAGTACTCTCAACTTCAAGAAGATTTTGCACTGGTACAGGAACCTTGTATTTTGTCACCTGAACTGTATTCTCTCGTAGCAGATGTAGTGACATCTAAGACAACCCCTTGGGGCTGGCAGATATAATATAGGATATACAGGAGCCCTTGACCCTCCTGCACTTGCAGCTAGGGACAGGAAATATCCTCTAGGGCATCTCAAAAAAACCTTGGACACTCATCCTTAGGCAACTGATTGCTCCCTAAATCTTACCTATGTTGTAGATATATAGTGAGCTGTACAAGAAGCTGTTGGCCATATGGAAGTATATATCACTGAATACATCCCTGGGTTCACTGACTGCAGTGAGTAACCTCCACTGATTATCATGTGAGTGTAATTGCCTAGCTCACATGTGGACACTCACATTAACCTTTCTTAATATGCAAGCTGAATCTCACCTTCTGACCTTGAGAAGTTATGTGTTTTTGCATGGCAGTCTATGAAGGCATCTATGAAGGCAATCTATCTGATCAAGATAAAGAGAGTCTGCCACAATTCATATAACTAAGTTCTTAACTATAGTTGACCTGTTGGCTAGCTAGGAGAGTGTGTTTTTCTGTTGTGTCCCTCTTCTGGTAGGTGATCTTTCTTTTTGGAGTAGCTGGAGTCAGAGTCACGTTATCCTAACACGTATGAGTTATAAGATAAGGTTATTACGTATCTTCTCCTATTGATTTTTTCCAGTGTGGCCAGCTGCAGTGTCCCCTGAAGCTGCATGTGTGTGAGGAAAGAGTAAGGAATTGGCAAGATAAGGTACAGCTGTTGTCCAGCAAATCTCCTTACAGGCCCAGGGGATGGAAAGAAATGGAAGAAGACTGGATATCCAGATTGAGGGCTTTGATCCAGTTAATTCCCTTTGAGGATAAACAGTGCCTGTTCCAGCTGGAACTGAATTTACAGCACCTCAGCTCCTCAGTGATGCTTGCTGTCATGCCCACTGCTATTTCCAAGCCCCTAAGGTGAACACCACTGTGGACTTAGCTATGTTATATTTGCTAGAGAACAAGAGTACACACACAACAAGATACATAACACTTTTTAAGTTCAGATCCTGAATTACCTTATTTTAATGGGATTTTGTTACTCTTTGTCTGCACATCGAGAATGTCCTATTTAATCATGCCAAGATACTTAGCATTATGCATTTCTCCTTGCTGTGGATACAATTCTACCAGTAGAAATGCCTTGAACTACTACAGATCACTTCCATAGCTGGAAATAAAACAGATGACTGCCTTTGTTTGCATAAAACTTGTGTTTTCTTCCACTCTGCCTCCACCAGATATTGCACTTGAAACTAGATAGGATCTATTGCTGACTGTTAGTCTCACATGCTGACCAAGAAATTGTCTGTCATACTTCACACACACACTTAAATAATGAAGATTTGTTTAATAGACTGGCTCATTAGCATAAAAATAAATCTTCACAGTCTTAAAATGGCTTAATTGTTTTATCCTAAAGAATATCATATTCTCTGGAGAGCAAAGTTCTTAGACAGACTTTCCTGCCTGTGTCAGTAGGAAACAACTATAACAGCTATCAGCTGAGATCATCTAAAGAAGTGCAGTCCAACTGCAGCTGGATTCGGGCCACTAGATGATTCTCTTGGCCCGTTGCCCTTCTCCTGGGAAAGACAGGGAGCAGATGTTGGAGCAGCACATAATAACTGAGCAGCTTCCTCCATGCTTAGCTTCCCAAGGGAAAATTCCACATGAGGTTCCTGGTTTTTGAGGAAGTACTGCCATACATTCTGGAGGTCTTGAAGCAACTTAGGTGAAGGGGAGTTGTTTTTATTTTTTCTTTATTTGTTTGTTTTTATATATAGGCTTATATTTCTATAGGATGATATATATTTCTATAGGATGCTCTACTTGGGAAAATCAATCACTTTGCTGAGGAGGTTTCTTTATCCTGCATCTTACCTTTTACGATGTAGTAAAAAAAGTCTTATTGTGTTACATCTGAGCAAGTGATAGGTGATTATGTCTGATTTATTTAATCTTGACTCTCTTTTCTGGTTTTGGAAATCTAGTCCTTAGGTTAAACTGGATCTTATCCTAAGCTAGATATATAAAGCAGGTTTGATAGATAACAAATTTCTCACTCTCTGCCCTCTCTAAAGACTGCACAGTGTTTTTTTCGCAGCTGTTTGATATAGACATCAAATTCTTTTTATTTTTCCTTTATTTCATTCAGCTAGGTTGCTGAAAACCATGAGATGTATCTAAAGAAGCTGGCATAACTGGAAAAGGAAGAAGTCTAAAGGAAAGCTTTGAGAAGTCCAGCTAATTCCCTGGCCTGCTCCATGCTGCTGGAATAAAATGCAGACCTGAATGCATCCATGCTGTGTCTGTGCATGCATTTCTCAGGAGAAGTGAAGTGGTTGTGTCCAAACATGGGGCTTTTATTGTGCGAGGGAACTGGGAACATGCACACTGTCTTGTCCAGCCGTTCTGCTCTGGAGCTACATCAGTGTCCTTAACATGCAAGTGGCCATTGTACTGGTGCAGTTGCTCTTGTGACTGAATTAGCTCTTTTTTTTTTTTTTTCCCTTTGTTTAAAATAAAAACAGGGTAATGGCAGGGGAAATTGAAGCAGCTTTACATGCTAAGAGAAATGGAATGCGAAGGATACTTGGAAGGGAGATGTAGAAAATGAAAGGAAAGAGGTAAAAGGCAAGTAGAGGGAAGGGAGTCCACATGGAGAAGAGCTACAGAATTGGTATCCAAGGGACTGTGAAGTTTTAGGGCAATTGGAAGAATCTCATAACATTGACAGGGATGCAGTCTGTCAGCATCTCCCGTTCCTGACATAGATCTGCAGGGGCAAGGATCAGTATGCTTGTAGTAGCAGAGGGCTCCTGTAAGCCTGGACTTGCTGAAGATTTTTAGACCTTTTTAGTGATCATTTCCCTAGGTCTGGGAGAGTTTTTTACTCCCTGCCTAAAGAAGTGGAGACCGGATGCTTTTGACAGCCTCCTTGCTAGTATACAAACAGCAGGACCCTGCTGGAGATCCCCTCTCCTCTCAGCAGGCACTTTCATGCTCTCCGCAGCTTCACTTCCCTTCCCTACCACTGCAGCATCAGGTTCCCTTCTTGCACTGCTTGTCAAGGGGTGACCTTGTGTGGCCATAAGATGAGGTTGTTGCAGCAACTGCTTTTTCTATGCAATCACATCCCTTCCTGGATGTGTGTGTCCGTGGTGCAAGGACACCAGGAACACAATGGGAAGGGATGCTCTCCACAAGCTCACGCTGTCCATGTGCAAACGCCACCTGGAAAATGACACTTCAGGGTGAAATCCTTGCTCTGCTTCCCCTCCTGGCCAACTTAAGCTACTTTGTCGCTTTTCTGTTTTTGCCACCAACTCTTCTGCAGCTCCAGAGAGAAGCTGCTCCCCTCTTCCCTCCTGCATCTCCTTCCAGCAGTGATACTGTCCTCCCTCCATCACTGCATTTCGCTGTGTCTGTCTGAAAAACTGAAAAATCTATGGGGCAGCAGAGATGCTGTTTAGGGAACAGAGAGAAGAGAGAAAGGGGGTTTGGGGGGGCGGGGGAGGGGGAAAAGAAAGGAGACGAGAAAGAAAAAAAAAGAGTTTATGTTAATTTTGAATAGAACCCTCCTCCTCCTCGTTCTCATTGGTGTCTTTCTCTCTCCTCCATATTAATGAGAGGAGCCAAGGAGAAGCGATTGGCTCCGTGTCGCCCTCGCTTCCCTGGGGCGCCGGGGGAAGGAGGTGTTTGCATTTCTCCGCAGGACCAGCTCGCCTTGCAGAGCTTTGTCCTGGTCGGGGGGGAGCGGCGGGGAGAGGGGTAGCACATGAACGAGCACAGAAACACGAGAGACGAGCGCAGCATCGCTCCCGACCCAGCCCGAACCTCTCCCCACACACATCCCCCTTCTCCTCCAGCCACCCCCGACACTGCCGAAACCGTCACAATAAATAAATAAATAAATAAATAAATAAATTTATAAATAAATAAATTTATAAAGAAAGAAAAAGGAAAGAGAAGGGGGGAAAAAAAGTTTACAAATCTCCCACTTCCCTTCTTTTTAAATTTATTTAATTTTTTTCGATGTAGCGATGGCACATTCCTTCGCGGCCAGGACGAGGCCCATCAGCACCTCTCCCTGCACGGGCAGCCTGGACCTGAGCAGCTGCGGGCGAGGGAGGAGGAATTCTGCCTTCCTCCGCCCGGTGTGAGCGAGGAGGAGGAGGAGGAGGAGGGGGAGGAGGAAGAGGGGGGAGAGCAGGAGGAAGGAGCCGGGCTCTCCCTGCCTCGCCTGGTCACTTTCACCTCGGGAAAACTGGGTTTCTCCCGCGGTCGGAGGTGCGGAGCGGGACAACGCAGCATCCCCGGCGCCGCCGCGGACCCCCCCGTGCTTTCTCTCCGCGGTAAGTGCCGGCTCTTCCGCGCCCCGCCGCGCTCCCCCGCGGCCGCCGCCGCCCGCCCGAGCATCCCTCGCCCGGCGGAGAGCGCTCGGGATGCGGCCGCGCCGGGCGCCGCTGCCCCCCCTGCCAAGAAATGCGTCTACCCCGTGACAGGTTAACGCGCTTGGTATGGGAAGCACGTCTGGTTTTTAACACAATATGGCTGGTAAATAAAACCTGATTGCTGACAGACCCGGCGCTGCTGTTGGCATTTTTTTTCCTTTTTTTTTTTTTTTTTTTAATTTTTTTATATTTTTAAATTGGGCTCGAGGCTTGCATTGCTGCTCTGCATCTTCACCTGCCGCAGAAACTCTGATTCACCCTCCAGCTGACGCGCCAAGGCAGGACTTGGCTATTCTTTTTTTTTTTTTAGTAGTCAGAATTGATGTGAATGTGCCTCTGACCTCTGCTCACACGCCTCTGCGCGCCCCTCATCACTATTTGGGCAGCTGGCTCTGATATCACCGTCCTTATGCAAAGCACATCGCAGTCACAGGGCTAGGACGGACTCTTTGCCACTATGCTGCGAATTTAACATATGAAGGGGTCCAGGTATGTACTGGAATCTTAAGGGAAAGATGATGCAGCGTGGTGTTTGGGAGCGGGAAATGCATGGAGAAAAGCGGAGCGGGTGTTTTTGGCGACATAGTGGGGTTTATGGCTAGATGATCATCCCACTTGCACAGAAGTTCATCGGGAAGAACTCCCTGAAGTCGGTGGCTTTCCTCTGCATTGAATCTGCAATTAAACAGAATCTGGCTCTTAGATTGAGGTATCACTGTAAATAATAATAATAATAATAATGATAATAATAATATATATGGGCTAGAGTAGCAGAGTTCTTTCCTAGGGAATTATGGATTGCCATCTGTCTTGGTTGTGCATGTTAATTACAGTGCATATGTTGGACTGATACTGCAAAGTGTAATGTGGCTGAAGTAGTGGTTTTTATTTATTTATTTTTGTTTTTAATCTGCTGGAGTCAACAAAAACAGAAATAGATTTCTGTCTGATATTATTTAGGCACACAGCGATCTCCCTTCTGTATTCTTCCTTTGCAACACTGGTGAGGTACAGTGGGGAAATAGCTAATATATTCTAATCAAAGGGAATGTATGATGGCTTAAGGTTACTGTCAATGATAGCAGGAAGGCAGACTGCTTAAAACGATGAAGGTACAGCTACAGGAAAAAAAAAAAGAAAGAAAAAAATGCATTATGCAAGCATCCTTGCTTGCCTAATGCCAAACACACTGGAACTGTCTTGAAAGAAGTTGTCCTGAAGGATGAGTAAAACTACAGTGTTCCAGCCTGATGCATAGCTAAGCAGTGTCCCTAGGCACAGTGATGGGAGCTGGATTAAAGCTGGTGACTCCATTTATATCTCTGTCGTAGTTTTGGAATTTATATACATATATGTGTGTGTATATATATATATATATATTTTCCTGTTTCTGTGTGCTGAGGGCAGTGGTTGCTGCTGTTTTCTATATATTCAGGGCAACAATGATTGATCTTGTTATTGCAGTGTCGATGTGTCTGGGACATTGTGGAGTGGAAGAGGCTCCCCTTGTTCTGTTTACTGGGGTCACAGGCACGTGCGCTATGCTTGGAAGGAAAACCATCGTCACAAACTGACCCGAAGGTGCTGCGGGCTCCAGAAGGAAAGCCCAGCTGCCCCATGCACTGATCTTTAAACAAGGACCCAGGGTTGCAGTCACTCCTTGGCTGGAGCCGTCCCCTTTTTGGTCGTGTCCCCACAAGGGGATGAATGGGCTCCCTCTCCGCTATATATTTAAGATGTTTGCTGTATTCAGTGCTGTAGATCTCCCCTTGTCCATGTATATGAGAGTCTCAAACACAGAGGCAGAAGCTATGTTGTAGCTTTGATTCTACTAGGGAGAAAAGGAACAGAGAGCTCTGAGATGGTGGACTGTGCTGCTGATCACGTTCAAACCTTTGTTCATCACATCCCTCTTGATTTGGCAGACGGAACCAGCAGATATTTCTTTTCCTGGGGTTGAGTTCCATATGTGCCTATGCCTTTGATCGGCTGGGACCTCTGTCCCCGAGCTGATTCATTTGAATATAGCAGATTTTGTTTTTCTTTCCTTCCTTCTGAGCACACTTAGTACAAACAGTCTAGCTCCTAAATTAGCTCAGATTATCTTTGGATGAAACCAGTAGTATTTAAATGAAAAAATAAAAAGAGGAAAAAGAAAAGCAAACTCAGGACAGCGTCATGCTGCAACTTCTATCAGGGTGAAAGACTTGCAGGAATAAATCAAACCTTATTCAGTTGCTCTTGATTTAACAGAAATCTTATTTATTTACCAGGAGGCTCAGGGGAGATAAACTGATATCAGGATATTGAGGAAGGTGGAGATACTCCACACTTTGGAGCAAGCCCTTGCACCAGGTTAAGCCTAGAGCAATCCTAGTGCAAGGCATGTGAACACATCAGCAAAGGCCTTCCCCCTTTTTTTGCCATCCCCGACTTTTATACGTTTTTAGTGGCAGCAGGTTGGCAGGGTAGTGTTGGCTTTGACAGCACCGTAGTTTGGAGCACTGCTTCATACAACATCCCTTGGTGAGACACTCTCTATGCTTGATTCTTAAGATAGGCTTTGCATGAAAAAAACAAGTAGTAATGTCAACGCTCAGTAAAAAATTATAGAATTCATATGTGTGTAGTGGCTGTTGGAAATTCTGTTTGGGGACGAATTTCACATACATGAGAAGAAGGCATTTTGCAAAATGCCTTGTGTTTTTTCCCGTCCTCCTTCCCTTTATTTTACTTTTGTTTTATTCTCTGATCACCTTTTGCAAATTTGCCCTCTGCATTTAATGACCTGTTTTCTTTGCCTTGAACTTCTATTTCCAAAAAGGCAAACATGCGGCTGCTGAAAAACAGGCCAGATTCTCAGTGTCTTGTTTAGGTAATTCACTGCCATTTGTTGATGGTATCGCTGTGCAAATTGGCTGGCTTATCTGTAGAGTGATCTGCTTAATAATTTCAGGGTATAGCTCCCAAGGAGACACAAAATAATTCCAGCTTCCAGAGAAATGAAACAGGAGCATCACTGAGCAGAGTGTTGAGAGGTAATACAGGTTTTGTGCTGGGGAATATTCCCTCAAATATAATTATGCACAAATCTGTGGATGCAGTAGCCGGGACTCTCTTACTGCTTTAATTCTGTGCTGCTCTGTCCAAGTTCTTCCACCAAAATTATCCCAGGGAACAAGCAGATTTGCATTTGACATCCAGGTTTCTGTGCCCTGAAGTCATTGTGCCGGTTTCGTTCTCACTCATTCGGGTGTCAGACTTTGCCCTTGGACTGACTGCGCTGCTGCTCCTTGAACCATTTTAATGGCTTGTTTTTGGATTGTATCATAGGACTGTGATCTCAGACTGCCCTGATCTATTCATTTAACAAATTCCTTTTTATTTCCATTTTTTTTTTTTTTTTTTGCAAGTGTGAAAAACTCTCCTTGAAAACAGTTATTTTATATATTATAAAACTGGTAATTCAGGTAACTTACAATTCACCCTAAAGATGGAAGAAAAGGAGACAAATATTTATATAGCCTAATTCTTTTTCTTCTTATTCACAGTAATGATGACGATAACAATAAAAACAGCATCTGTTTATAACATACTGGAAACTTGTCTAAAATCTCATTCTTGACCATGCGCCACTGCGCTTTTCTGTCATAGCTGTTTGGATATTTATCTGTTTGTTTTTGAGATATTTCTCAAAATATTTAAATCATGATGGTGTTTGCTTTCTATTCAGGATTTTTGTGTCATAGTTGCACGGCGGCTGGGAGTTGAAGAATGGTTGTGGTCCCTTATCTGGGATTCGCTGGGCCCACTACGTGGATCTGAGGGTTAGGACAGCAACAAGTCTTTTGACCCTCATGCTACATTAATAGGATAGATTTTATTGCTCAGTTCCCCCAAATGAGGCAAGTTTTGCTGTTTTTCTTTTGATGGTGATTTTTACTTTTTCGTGCAATGGACAGTGCACTTCCCTATCTACTTGGGATACAATTCTG
Organism: Rhynchotus rufescens; assembly: GCA_032273925.1. Lineage (NCBI taxonomy): Eukaryota > Metazoa > Chordata > Aves > Tinamiformes > Tinamidae > Rhynchotus > Rhynchotus rufescens. Next base: position 7,192 of record JAVCKT010036387.1, on the reverse strand, counting down.
AGGAAAAATTTTCTTATGTAAAGGAGAAGTGGTAGAATCGTGGGGTTTTTTTGTTGTTTGTTTTTTTGTTTGTTTGTTTGGGTTTTGTTTGTTTGTTTTTCTTGTTGTAGGTAGCAGCAGCTGGTCAAGGCATAAAATGCTCCCTTCTCAAGGTGAAATCTGGGCTCTGAGGAATGCCCTGGCAAAATCCACATTCATTTCATATGGAAGAAGGCTTTGCTTAGGAGGCTTGCTTGGCAGACTAAGTTGATTTTCACATACTTAGGCATCACAAAACTAGATGGTCACTGCTGGGCAAATCCTCCTCTATTTCTTGTGTTCTCCATGTAGAAGGTGGTTCATCTCATCCTGAAATTGCTTGACGGGCGTTCCCGCAGTAACTAGTGTACAGCTTCACATCTGAGTTTGGTGAGATTAATCCTACCACGTTATCTTGGAGACATGCATGAGAAGTATAATTCCCTTGCTCCCATCTCTACTGGGGAAGACTAGTAATTTTGTGCCCATGTTGGCAAATCATGATAGATGCCTAATTTTCCAAGCTGTCTGAGCTCCCACAACTTTGTCACCAACTTCCCACAGCTTCATCACCACCTTCTTCCATTGACGCAACTAGCAGCAAGCTTGGCCTGTCCCTTGCAGGGAGCATTCATGCCACATGTTCCAGAAAGAACCCTTTATATTTATATATTTTATTTATTGACAACACTTCCTGCCTTCAGAGCATATCTGATTCCTAAGAGGTATTTGCCAGCTGAAGCTGGTTTGTCATTCTGTCACCAGGAGAGGACATAAACATATGGGGATACTTCTAGAATAGACCATGAATTTTTTTGCAGGCGCATGCAAGCTCACCTTGCCTCTTTCCTAACTGAGCTAGAGCTGTGTGACGCTCCAAACCAGAGCTAATGCCCAGCTTGTGAATAGCCACACTGTACACTGCGAGAAGATGCAAATGAATGTTGACCAGATCGCATTAGCTTGGGGCTGGCACTCTGTGAAATACATTTTGGCCAGCTTGGAACACTTGAGATGTCTAGAATTAGGTGACCTGAGTGCCAGCTTTTTGCCATAAATCAATAGCTTGGTGCCTCCTTATTATAATGCATGCTCTGTCCTAAGCTAACAAAATCCAACTGTCAGTTGATAAATGACTTTAACTAATACCATTCTCCTTAACTGTGGCTTTTAAAAATATTTACTGAAATCCAAGTCATGAAAAGAAAATACAGACAAACCTCTCACAGCACAGTGATATGTAGACTGGAAAGAACGTTGCAGAAGAAAAAGATTTACCATCCTGCAAATGAAAGAAATTGTATTTATTTATAAAGGCACTCTGAAATAAGTGCTAAATTCCTAACTGTTAATCCATTTTTTCTGGAATGCTTTGTTAGACTTTAATAA
>JAVCKT010036386.1:0-13705 GCA_032273925.1 Rhynchotus rufescens | reverse complement strand
TCTACATGCCTCTATTAGGTTAAACAACAGAGTTTGAAGTTCAAAATTGTCTTTTTCTGTAAGAAGCACACTGGAAAAGCAAAAGACAGATTACACTTTGTTTTAGTATGTCACAATTAGAACTATGTGTGAATTACTTTTAATATTGGCAAAATCAGTGCAAATTTATTAAAACGTAGCGAATGCATTATGCAGTTTGCTGGAGTTTTGTCATGTAAGAGACACTTTGCCATAAGAAAACATAGTCTGTCTCAACTTCAAAAGTATCGTGTTTTGATTTTGATCGTACAACAAGGAAGAGAAAAAACAACAGCAGCTCATTTTGACATTTTTCTAAGTCTCCAGACAAACCTCAGATCTGAGAACAAAAATTAATATGCACAAATTTAATCTGCCTTCTGTGAGCTTAAAAAAAATATTGCAAATAAACATTATTTTTTTTCTCCAACAGTTCACTGAATCTTACCCAATTATAGTGGCAGTTAGGTAGTTTTTTGTAGTGAAATAGTTTCATGAGAGAGAAGACAGAGGGATTCTAGTTACCAAGAATTTGGAGGATACACGTGGACAACAAACATCAGTTTCCATGATTATTGATATACCTTCCTCTCATTAATTTTGCTTGTTCTCCTTTAATATTGAAAAGTAATGTTTGCTGGTAGGATCATTCATCCAAAGAGATACTCATTATTTTACATAAAATAAAATAGCAAAGTCAAAACTTTGCTATGAGCCAGTAGCACAGATGTGCATAATCACTGGAAATCAAAAGCTGTCCTTGCTTTCCCAATCCCTCTTCTTGCACTCCAGGAGCACCTCTCTAGGAGGTGAATGGAGAATAGAAAGGAATAGAGCCCCTGCATACCGCGGTATCTAATATATGACCACAGCGAGGGAAATAGCAGCTCTGTGGAGCCTGCTTTAATATTTACTATAGATAAAGAATAAATACAACCTTATATTCACTTATTCCATTAGACCAAAAATACAAGGCAGGCAGAAACATTACTCATTAAGAGCAGTTTCTGCTTTGCTGATTGAAGTAGGAGGGATTTCTAATGAGCAAAGAGTGAGCTTGAGACAGATTGTCCTAAACAGCAGAGTTGTTCCAGCCCAACAGTTAGGTCTTGACTCCTTGTTCCCCACTGACCTCAGAATTTTGCATAAATATCACAAGCAGTTAATGTCTGGGAATATTTCCTAAAGTTAAAGAAACATATTTGTTTATGTTTATGTATGTATATATGATAAATAAAAAATTATGAGCTTTTATTATCCTGGCAACAATGTTCAAATTCATTCCCATCTCTACAAAACACCAACACAGTTCAGAGTTCAATTCTGAGAACATGGCTGAGGAAGGGAAAATGCATTTACAATATATAGTCTTGTAAAACATGTAAATGGCATAGAAATAGTGCTCAAGATGATAGGATTGTTATTTATAACTCAAAAGGGAACTTCCATGGACGAGAGATGTACTGAAACTGGAGAGCATGGAGCACTAGCAGGATACTCTAGAACAGTTTGAAAGAAATGCTTTTGCTTTAAATAGCAGAGAAAGAATTGGAAAATTATGAATTGTCTCCTTAAGTGACAAAGGTAACTGCTTTTTAAAAGGTCACCTCAGATAAATTCTTCTGAAGACTTTTCTCCGGGCCATAACCTAATATAATAACAGAGGATATTCTTACAAGTCACTTCAGCTTTTTCTCAGGTAGCAATAAGTGCAAGGAGGGGGCCAAACTCTTCTTTTTGGTGGCCAGTGACAGGACAAGGGGTAATGGGTATGAGTTGAAGCACAGGCAGTTCCATCTCCATGTGAGGAAGAACTTCTTTCCTGTGAGTGTGACAGAGCCCTGGAACAGACCGTCAAGGGAGGTTGTGGAGCCTCCTTCTCTGGAAGTCTTCAAACCTGCCTGGAGGTGACCTTATGCCATGTGCTCTTGAGTGTTCCTGCTGGAGCAGGGAGTGGGACTCAATGACCTCTCGAGCTCCCTTCCAATCTGAACCATTCTGTGATTCTGTAAGTCTGAGTTGTGTGTTTGTACCATCAGCTGAAGCACAATAAGCATTCCAGGTCAAATTTATAATCATTTTGTAACATTTAATATAGAATCCAAACAGTGGTATATTCAGACTAGCAGAAGTCAGTGGAGATTATATACATGACTGATTATATCTATAACAAGATACTTAAATATGCAATTAGCATTAGCAGTTGTATGTGGGGAGAAAATGTCCTTCGTCCCAGGATGAACATGCATTATTATTGCAGGCAATTTAATGATCATATTTGAGCTGGGTTTTTTTTGTTTGTTTGTTTTCTTTTATGGTAAAGATAATAATAATAACAAAAAAAAAAATTATTTGTGATTTTGAACCTTTTATTTACTTTTTCTGGACTGGAAGGAGCAAAGTAATCATTATTTTTAGTTCTTGCCTGACTTAGCATTGAATTGATCTGGGATTACTTGGAAAATTGTTGTCTTCATAATCTTTCTGTTAAGTGCCCATAAAACAATCCTGATGATCTGGACAAGTCCTAAAGTTCCTCTAAGGCTTTATGGAAAAATTAATTGAGGATTCACTACCCTTGGAATTTGCTACAGCTGGAACTTAATAACTCAGACAATTTCTCTCCCATATGTTAATAAACTACTGTGGCACTGTGTTGCTTCTGCCTTGGCTTCTCTCGGTTCTTACTCCTGTGTCATATCAAATAGCTACTACAGGATCACAGAATCACAAAATCACAAAATGGATTGGGTTAGAAGAGACCTCTAGAGATCATCAGTCCGACGCCTCTACTCAAGCAGAAACACCTAGAGCACAGAACACAGGTCAAAATCACAAAATCACAAAATGGTTCAGGTTGGAAGAGACCTCTAGAGATCATCTAGTCCAACCCCCCTGCTCAAGCAGAGACACCTGGAACATGTGGCACAGGGTCAAAATCAGGTGAGTTTTGAAGATCTCCAGAGAAGGGGACTCCACAACATCACTGGGTAGCCTCTTCCAAGACTCTGTCACCCTCACAGTGAAGACGCTCTTCCTCCTATGGAGATGGAACTTCCCATGTTTTAATTTTTACCATGTTCTGTATCTCCTTGTTCTGTCGCTGGCCACCACTGAGAAGAGTTTGGCCCCATCTTCTTTAAATTCTCCCCTCAGATATTTGTACATATTGATAAGGTCCCATCTCAATCTTTTCTCCAGGCTAAACAATCCCAGCTCACTTAGTCTTTCCTCATGAAATAGATGTTCTGGTCCCTTAATCATCTTTGTAGGTCTAGACTGGTCCCATTCTAGATGCTCCATGTCCTTCTCTCACTGGAGAGCCCAGAACTGCACACAATGCTCAATGTGCAGCCTCACCAGAGCTGAGCAGAGGGGCAGGATCACCTTCCTCAACCTGCTGGCAGCACTGCTCCTGATACAGGCCAGGATCCCATTGGCCTTCTTGGCGACAAGGGCACATTGCTGTCTTACGGCTAACTTGTTTTCAACCAGTACTCCCAAATCCTTCTCAATGGAGCTGCTTTCTAGCAGGTTAACCTCTAATCTGTACTGATGTCTGGGGTTACTCCTCCCCGGGTGCAGGACCTTGCACTTTTATCCTTTGGATCTTATTGCTGTAATTCCCCACCTATTGCCCATTGCATTTCCCTTTTCCTGTGACAATATCCTGTGACATTTCCATAGATTATTTTTTCTGTATGTACTTTTTTTTTTCATATATTTCAGTACACTTTCTAATTGCCTCTTCCAACACTTTCTATTCTGTACCATATAACTAAATCTACCATAACACTAAATCTATAATTTACCAGATATCCTTCCCAAAACCTCCATGGATGACTTGCTTTCTTTACGCCTCTCTCCCTCCTAATCTGTGTGATACAGAATAAAGTCTATTATTTCTAGTTTTAAATATTCTAGAAATACACAGTAAAACGACATATAAATAATGACAAATAAAGTTCGATCTGGCAAAATAGACATGAATCAGTAAAATTCCTAATGCATTCTTTCTCTTGCCACTGTCTTGCAGTGTGATCTTTTTATTTCCATTTGAAATTCTTCTCTCTCAGGTTTAAAACTTGAGGCAATGGACCATAAATGGTTGAATCATTGTAGCTAACAAACCATGGAAATCTTAATTCCAGTAAGTGCATATATGTTTCTATTTCATTGAAGGAGGGTGGTAAAACACACAAGTGTGAGCTATTGGCATAGTCCTGCACAAATGACATGAAAATATTCACAAAGTTATCTTCAAATAAGTATCAGACCCCATCACATCTGCTTGCAACAGTAGGTAAAGATAGAGTTACCTCCTGTTAAAGCTTAATTTTGAAAAAAAAAAAAATCTGAGAATGCTAGTTTGTCATCATTGGTTTCACTATATTTCTAGTCCATTTGTAACACATAGGATCAAAGCAGCTGGAGTGCCATTTGGGGTGCCACACATGCAGAAGGCAGTGACTACTCATTCCTAACATCCACAAGACGAAGAAACAATAATGTAGACAGCAGCTGTGTTGTTTTTTTTTTAACCAATATGCCCTCTAACTTAGGTAAGCCTGAAACTAGGGCTTCTCTAAATTCAACCTTATTATCAGAAACAGTGGTGAATTATGGTCAGCATGTTTGTTAAATTAGACCATCCATTTGGCACTATCAAAGTCTACAGGGCCCGGAGACTGTTTCAAAAACTGTTAGAGTTTAAACTGAAACATGTTTTCTATAGAAAAAGTCATTTCTTTTAAAGAGAAAAACCTGTACATATTCTTAGAAGAAATAAATTTATTTTGCTGTGTTTAATGTGACATGTCTTTAAGAAACTTCTCAGTATTGAGGCTATAATGTTTTATTTCCACAGGGAAGCTAAAGTGCTTGTTTAAAGTATTTCGAGAGATACAGACACATCATTATTTTTCTACTTGATCCTGTGTTTACTGCCAAACAGAATTTACTCCTGTGAATAGTCCTAGGAATTTTAGTCTTCTATAGCTTCCTTATGAAGTCTTCACTTCACTGATTTTTTTTATAGAAATCATTTTCAGTGGGACCACTTGCACTCTAACCAGTATATTCACTCTCAAACTTTTTAAGTTTGGATTGATGGACAACCAGAATAAACAATCAATTGTATTAAAAACTAGTTGCCTGTTAAGTTTTGTGTTACATTTTGATCATAACACAATAATAACAAAATGATGGGGTACCTGCTTTTCCTGGAAGGAAAATACTTACCACATGAAAAGGATTCTGATATTTACATTCCTAGCACTGACACTGAAATTTCTGGAACTTGGTTCAGCATGTCTATTCATGAATAGTGTTTTTGCATTTCCTGATGTTGTCATGATCCTTCATATCTAAATTCAAGACCTATTCTCTGAAATTCTCCATGTTTTCTGACCTTTGCACTGTGGACTCTTTTTATATTTGCTTTTTATTTCACAGAAAGCAAAAAAGGCAACAGTAATTATGGTCTGAAATTATTGTCTGAAAAGGCAACAATAAATATAAAAAAAATCATGTCTTGAAAATGACCATTACAGATGCCGGGATTTTGGCACCTGATTCCACATGCCAGTGAAATTTGGCTCAATTTAAGATTTATTTTAGTAACATGAACTACCACATGCAGCAAAAATGTATGAGAAACTTTTTTTTTTGGTTCTACATAGAAATGTGCAGTAAAAAACAAGCTTCTGGTACATTTTAATATATCCTTATATTTTCCTGAATGAGCAAAAGGGGAAGGCCATCATTTTAGCCTTCAAAAACAAATACAGTAGCACAGTAAAAAGTAAGTCTCTACAATTTAGTAACGGACTTTTTTGAGAAAACCAACACTCAAACCAACACATGATTTTAGCATATAATTAACACTGTGAGTATAATAATTATAGTAAGATCAAGATTCTGGAATTATTTAATGCATCTTCCCTCTTTCCTAAAAGTAATCTGGTATCTCAATTTTAGTTTTACTAAGAATAACAATTTCTTAAACAAATATCTAAAATATCCATAAATATATGTTGAATTTTAAGTAAAATAGCCCATATTCTCTTTGAAATTCTGAAGTTTTTCTTGAATTTAATCCAGGAACACTGATACAATCATCAAACAGAAGAAAATTTAACAGATTTGTTCAATATAAAGTGAGGAAGTATTGTAGGAAACATTATGTTAAAAAGTTGTATGGATTAATTTTTTTTGAGAGAAGTCAGGAGCAATTCTTTAATGAAAACATTTTTTATGAGAAAGATGTGTAGTTTTCTGTATTAAGAGAAAAATAAAAGCTCTAATTTCTGCTTTGCTCAGCCAAATAAAAGAAAATACAGGAAAGGAGATCTCAATATTAAATAATAGAGAAGTAATAGTGACTAATGAGACAGAGCAGTGAATGGCTATTAAGCAAAAACTCTAGTCATAATAGGATTTCCTTGCAAAGATGATTTTGAAAAACGTGACAGCATACAGAGCTCTCCTTTTCTTCCCTCCCCTCTCCCCTCGTTCTCTTCTTAGTGCTTCTTCCCTTCTCTTCTCTTTCCTTTCTGTTTTCCCTCCTCCCTCTTCCCTATTAAGAACCCACGAAAAGAATCTCTCCTTTTTTATGAAAAAGTCAAAATACTGTGAATTTTGAATGACAATATTTGAAATCCTCAGATGCTCTCAGTACTGCCTACTGTAGGAGTTTAAACTAAATGCCTAAGGCAAATCAATATTCTCCCATTTTATTCTATCATACTTAGGCTTTTTGTGATTTGAAAAATTTAATATTGCTGTATCTGAGCCAGTGGTGAAATCCATGAGACTGTATATGACTAAGAGGCTCCCCCCCATAAGATTATCTGTAATTAAAAACAAAACTAAAAAGACCCTATAATGCACTTCACAAAACATTGTGAACTCAGGCTTAAACAGAATAAGAAATTCATATGCCCTGACCTCAGGAAGCATTTGAAAAGATAGCTCTTCAGCTGTAAACATCGATTCCAAATTTAACTGCAGGTAAGTTCACTTTCATATATTGTGTCAATGCATGCATTATTGATTGCATTCATTACTAAGCAATGGTGCATATCTTCAGAACAAAACATCCTTTAAAAATTTCATGAAGCACAAATATTTCAGCTGCAGCTTTGGGGAAAAATGTACTAGACTATTTTCACTATTACTGCACCTAGTAGAGCACATTGATTTTTGGATCTCCTTTTTTTCCCTTTCTTAAAAGTAAGAGGAAGGAGAAGGATCAAGGCTCTCCAAAAGGGGTTTACATGAGAATTTTATCATCGACTTCACAAAGTATTAAATTCCTCTTTAACTCCATGCCCTTCTGTACATATCTGGATCTGTTACCCTCTAGATGGCATCTGCCATTCCTAGGGCTACTATTAATGATGCCAGATTAATAATGTCCTTCCTGGAACAGGTCATTAAAGGCTGTCAGGCTGTCTCAGGAGTCAGACAATTATGAGTGAATAGCAACCAAGGTGACAAGTTACTTTCTGACTGAGATGGCCTGTTGCTCTGCTTTCCAAAGGGATTTTCTTAGAGATATTAGCTCTAATTGTTTGATGCTCACATAAGGCAGCTAACTCAGAGGCTGAACATGTCTGTCTTCTCTAGAGGCAACTGAGATTGCAAAGTTAAGCAACCTCTATGTCCTCGCATATAAAGTTCCTGGAATCTGGCTTATAAGGGCCAAGAGAGAGAGGAAGTGTTCTTGAGAATTGGTTAGGGAAAAAATATTAAACTGCAAAAGAATAAGGTTAGAAGAGCAGGGTCAGTCAAGTCTCCTCTGTCTCTTTGTCTGCCAGACTTCCTCAAAAGATGTCAAAAAACAATTTGCCTTCTCATGCCTAGCTGAAGATGTACTTGGAAGATGACAATTCTTACAAGTTGGTTGAGACAATTCAGCAGTAAAATGCTGGTGAAAAAATGATTTGTGTTGCAGCCAGTTTAAGTTAACACAAATCTAGAAGGAAAAGTGAGGCCTCTGATTACAATTAATTTTAAATAATGAAATTAATAAATTAATAAATTAATTAATTTAGGGGATTTGGGGAAGTAGGGATTAATTTAGGGGTTAATTTCCTGCAATAACCCAATAAAAAATTTGTATATCCTAGAAACAAATTTCCATATTGAGTATTTGTTTCTACTTTATTTTATTATCATTTAACTGCATCATTCCATCTGAATATAAAGAAAACTTCTTTAAATATCTCCTCAAAAAAGCTTCCTGGATGTGATCCTGTGCCATGTGTTCTAGGTAACCTTGTTTCAGAATCCATTTGTAATAGTTCATTTTTTTATGTGTTTCTCAGATCCTTGAATTAAATCTTTATATACAATTCTTTTAAATCAATGTTATATTTTTTCAGCTTTAAACTTAGGGGAAAGAGAAAATACGCTAAATAATATTCTTGCTCAGGAAAGTTGTTTGACTGGATAATATCCTGCTTAGACACCATTTAAATTGTAAAAATGCAAGAAGTATCAGGAAAGTAACTGCTGTGAAAAAAAATGAAGCAGTGAAAGGAAAGAATTTGAAGGAGTTAAGTTAAGCTGCTAAGACATGAGGCTAAACTCTGTACTAGAAAAGAAGACTTTTTTTTTTTTTCCCAATGATATTATGGAAACCAAGCTAGATTCACAAAGATTAAAAGCTTAAAGTTTTTTTACGTTTTCCTAAACTGAGTTTCTACTCCCTGAGATAAGAGTCAGGCAGCATGTATATTCCTAGCTATAATTTCCCAGGCTACATTTTAAAACATTGGCCTCTTTAGACACAGAATTAAATCCTGCTTCACTTGAAAATAAAGAAAATAATCCCCTCTCTTTCTATGACATATAGATATGGGTATAATTCTAATTATTTTCCATGTGTGTTACTCCTTATTGCATATAGTACATTTTCTCCCATAGCCTGTACCCAGTAACAAGTAAAGGAATCCCAGGCTTGCCAGGATGGAAAAAGAGAATCATACAATACTAATCTTTTAATACCTCCATTTTCCAGGCTTGATGTTTGAGATTCACTCATCATCTTTTTTATTCATGTCTAAAACTAAAACCACCTTTTATTGTGGAATGATAGTTGTTCATCCAAAAATATCTGAGATGCTTTTTGTAGTTTACTTCAGTTATTTCTTACGGACAATTCTGAAGCCAGATTTTTTCACAAGAACGTACAGTCCTGCTTTACAGCTGATACACAGATGTTCTTTGGATGGAGTACTGTGAGGGCATTCAGAAACATGCTAAGCTGTGGAAGACTATTCTGAAGTTCATTTTAAAAATCTGAGAATCAAAATCTAAGAAGTAATATTCACTGGAAATATTTTAGAATAATAAAAGTAAATTAATATTCACCAAAATAGAAATTTTTCTATCCAGTATTTCCCTCTTCATAAGGCAATCTTCTCAGTATATTCTTTTTCAGGGAAAACTAGATCTTTTTTACGTTTTTATCTTACTTTGAACAATCTTCCTGTGGGTTATATACAAAAGATAATACATATAGGTTACCCTCTGTCTTCACTATAAGCTTCATTTCTTCCATATTTTTCTATCTCTCTGCATCTGCAAAATCAGTATAGATGGCATGTGTTTTCATCTGTTATATAAGATTTTATCTCTAAACAAAGACTTCCCACTTTTCTGAAAATGTTTAAAGTTTTGATGCAAAGCAGGAAATATGCTGCCTATGATCAGCAGTGTGTTTTATTAAAACAAATACATCTACATTAGATTCTTTGGTTGCAATCTATAAGGCCTACCCCTTTTCACAATGTCCTGTCCTGTAATTGAGTCAATACAATTAGTCTGTCATCTTTTATACTGCAGGCTCATGTTCTGTTATGCTCTAGTGTGAACATAAGAGATACCAATAATTTTAAAGTAAATTCTATTCAGCTAGATCAGTGATCAAATTCAGTGACATTGAACTCTCCCGGTTCATGCATGTGATCTGTGCATCTCCTTACAATAGTTTTTGAAATCAACAATAACAAATACTTTACGAGAAGGTGCTGAAGTTGCTGAACTTGTGGGATACTTCTGTCTGCCAGATAACATTCTGGATTGAGAAGAGTTAGAATTTGCCTTAATTCATTGAAGCATACAAGCTAAGGCAGATAGTAGCAGAAACTCATTTTCTCTCTCAAGAAAATTTAGGAATAGAATCTATGCCTCCTCCTGGCTCCCAAAAGGTAGGAACTAAAATAGTTATTAATGGAATATAATTCTGAAAAAAAAAATTACTTAAAAATAAACAAATAAATAATTTTTTTTTTTTTTTATGGATGGGAAATCTTAATAATACACAAGAGAGTAAAGGATATTGACCTGTTCAAAACAGTTTTTTATGAAGATTAATCAAACATTAAGGAAAATGCCCTCTCTTTGAGCTATGCAATGCTGAAAATGAATGGAGCTATCTAGCTAGTAGGAAAAACAGAAGTCCACATGATAGATCAAAGAGATGGAATCTGTCTCTAATCTGATTTTGGACCAAAAAACAGGTGAAGAGGACACACAGTCTCTAGTTGCTCATTCTCTCTCACACAAGCAGAAAGACGGTCCCTGCAGCCTCATGCTGCTGGACATAGCAGCAGCTTCTCCAGCAAAGCCTCTCAATTATTGTTCAGCTCCAGGACCCCGAGTCATCCTTGGGGACAGTTTAGAAATACAAGCAAGATCCTGAGGTTTGCTGGATCAGAACCAAAATATCCACTACTTTCAAGTTATTTTTGAAACATTAGGGATATTTTGGAAAGTAATTGAAAATGAATCTCAGAAAGCTCAGTGGATTAATAAAACTGTGGATACTTGCATATTTAATCAAATTTCTTTGTACAGAAGCACAAGAGTCAACTTAAGGTCAGCTATACCTTTAATCCATCCACATCCAAAGCAACATACTGAGGAGCAGTTCTTTAGAGCATGTTCATGATAAACCTGCCTAGAGGAAAGCAGAAAAACATAAACAGCTGAACGTAATTATATGAAAAATAAAAAGACAAAACACACAGACTCCCACACAGTTCTGTGAACTATTCTGCATGCTTGGCTCTACTTTTAAGTAAAGGTGTCAGTTCTCATTTTTTATAAATCAGTTCACCGATTCCTACTTGGGAGGTAACTGCTCAGAGTTCTCATATGGTTGCTCTCCTAGGGGAATCTAATTTCTCAGTTTCAACTTGCCCAAGGCATTTGCTTTTCTTCCCGACAAGACACAATCTCTCTGTCACTGACATCAGAGGAATTATCAATATATTTGACACCAGTGATGTTCAGCACTGAATATAGCTATCATATCACCAAAATAACATGGCAGCTTACTAGAAAATTTGGAAAGAGAAAGACTTGGAAACCTTTCATTTATATAAGAAATAATAATTGACAAATCAATATTATCTTAATTTGACTTTCACCTTTTTGAAAAGGACTGAAAATGGCCTGTTGGTCTGAGCAAGGTATACCTCGAGATACCTAGAAAACACTAAAAAGATGATTGCTTGACAGAGCTTCACATCAATTATAGATAAACTGCTAAAGAATTTGAAAATGCTGCTCAGAGAAAAGTTGATCTTCTCAGTAAGAAATGACATTTGGAAAAACATACTTTCCTTCTATGCAGAGAAAACTTTCAAAGGTTTCTGTACTTATGTCCTTTCTAATGATATTTCTTCCTTTAAAGGCTGTGCTGCAAGCTTCAACAAGTCTTAGGAACATGACTGTAGATCATTTTAAGCGATATAAGAAAAAGATAGAATCAGATTCAAGAAAAAGCAAATATCAGTGCATATGGATTTGGTAGTAGGGCTTTTCTGGCTTTTTACTATAAGGACAAATGCACTATGAATGCTGTAAAATACAAATCACAAGTTTAATACACATATATACATTTTAATAAAAGAAACAATTAGGAAAGTGGAAGCAAGTTTTGTTAAAGTATATTTAAGTCCAAATCTTGGCTCTGCAATGGACTTCTAGGTGACATCCGTATGGTAAACTACTTTCATTCTTCTTTTTGATTGCATGTAATATACCATTAACAGTACATCTATGGGCAATAGTTTAAGAAATGGGAAAGTTAATTTTGGAAACTCTTTGTAGCAATAGAAGCCAAAATTCCACTTTCAAAAGGCTGAAAAGGTACTTACACTTTGGCAAAATGTCATGGTTTTTATTATTGTTGTTGAACCCTGTGGTACTTAATTATCCTTCTGTTCAGGAAATAGTAACGGTCTGAATAGAAAGTGACAAACTCAAAACTTCTCTCCTTATTCTTTGTAATAAGCACTGGTGCTTAAGTCTACCTAAAGGCTTTTTTTTTGACCTCTCTTGGAAAACTAACCAATGAGACTTTCTTTTATCATTTATTAGTGACACTTGTGCTAACATATAGCCTTAAATAGTTAATAATGTATTTCTTCTCAACATAAGCCATAAGATGAATAATATAATTGGTAGCTAGTGAGAATTCAGTGGATGTGAGAAAAATTCCAGTTTGGAAATTCCAATAAACTTGGATGAGCTGAACATCTCTATCGACTTCTGCAGTCATAATACCAAAAGTAAAGTCATTAGCAATACTGTGATATAGATAGGAATGGACAGGATATAGATAGGAATGTCCATAGGAATGGACAGGAACTAATGATTTTTTTTTAACTTTAAAATCAGAAAATAGTAATAGTAGAAGCCTAAGACACTGTGGCTATTTAAATTATAATAGAATTGAAAAAAAAGAAAAAAACAAACAACAACAACAACAACAAAAAACTCACCGTGATCTCACAGTGCCAGTTACCGAATAAAAGAGAGTGCCAGAGTTTATAGTCAGGCATGGTAGAAGAAGCCTAGGCATATGTTATTATTTCCACTGAGGATTAGAGAAACGACGACCAAACTGAAGAGACAGTTAAGTGCCCACCTATCTCTAGTTTAATTTCCTGAATCATTCTTCCCAATGGACCGTAATATGAAACTTACCATTAAATTTCAAAATAATTCCATTTCCCTTGCACTTCTTCAGCAGAGCTTCAATAATTTCAGCTCAGTGAGATGGAGGATGAGATGCTGTATGCAAAGCATCTGAAGAATGCAGTCTCTTTGACAGCATATAAAGTTATAGAACAATTTACTGTTAAACTTCTGACCTACCCATAATACGGTATCAATACAAAAAAAGAAAAGTGCAAAATTCAGGGTGAAGCAAGGTTTTCTTGCTCCCCTACTCAAGGAATGTACATATAAACTTATTGTTGCTTAAAATACTACATCTTGAAAACTACCTTCCTGAAAAATTAATAAAATACAATCTTTTTTTTTTTCTCTCTCTCTGTCTGGTCCCCAGACAGAGGCTATTTTATAATCAAATTTTACAATTTGTTTACTGCATTAGACTTTTACAGAAGGTCAGCACAATGTACTATCAGATTCAAGCTAGCAGAAGGAAAATACAAAGGTTTAAGTATGCATTCTAACCTGAAGGAATAGCATCATATTTCTTTTTATTTGTATTCAGAATAGTTGACTTATGATCCTAAAGGAGTGGAAGTGTAATGTAAAAATCTTATAATTCTCTCACAATGCCAATAATTGTAAGTTTTAGAAAAGATGCCTAAAATTATGAATGTGAATCTATGTTTAGACAGACAAATAACAGTGACCC
>JAVCKT010036384.1:0-14369 GCA_032273925.1 Rhynchotus rufescens | reverse complement strand
AATTCATAATACAGTCTCCCTATCATTAGTACAAATTAGCAATTTTCTAGTACATAATTAAAAAATGCATTAAATTCACACTTTATACTGCATGTTTGTTGCCTTTGTGAAGATACAAAATGTTGCATGATCAAACGAAAAACTAGGGTGGTTATTTTGACTCTGAAAATAGCTCTACACAGCCTCCTGACGTATTTCTCAACATCAGCCCAGTTCATGTATTAGGTTATCACCAGTACTTTAATCCTCAGCATGAAAATATACTATTTTTACCTAAACAGTTTCCTCTTCATGTATCTTCAGATGAAAATTCCTTTACTCAGTGAATCCTATTACTGCTACATCAGTAACGCTGTTATAGCTCTTCTCTAACTTACACTTATCATGTAGCATAAACCTAAAAGAGCACGTAGAGCTAGGTCTCAGAGGCAAGCAGTTTCCACCCAAAATAAACACTGCATTTTGTTTCCAGATTTAGTCAAATAATCATTCAACATAGTTCATAGCACTGCTTCACAGGAGTGACACTGACTCTTTACTTCAAATGCATCCATCTCATTACTAGCAGAGTGCACAATACAAATAAATAATAATGAATAATTCAGAGGAACCCCAGGTTCCAACAGGAGAAATTAATCAGAATTATTTTTAAATAATGCGATTTGATTTTGCATTTCTGTATATTAAGACAAAAAAGCACCAGTTCCTGCATTTTCCGTGTCCTCACATGGAAAGACATGGAATGCAAACCATCTCAAGCAGAGAGCTGCAATCACTTTAGTAGGTACCCATGAATTATGTGCAAAAAATGCCCTCAAGTATTCCACCTTTTTACATAGTCAGTTCATAATGACTTATGCTAGTATCTATTAAATATTTTATTAATTTACCATGAATATAAAGTACGACATTATCACCTTACTCTTGGAGAAATAAGAGATTAAATTACTGACACACTGTGTCCCAAGGGGGAAAGATAGATGAGAAGTGCAAAATTGTGGAGTAAGGAAGGGGAGAGAGCAAACAGAACAACTGGTAGCAAGCATTAACTATCCCAAAATCCCACTACATCCTATTTCTTAAGCCAAGCCTACCTGAGGAGCCTTAAGCATGACAGCAAGGTTACCTTGAGCCAGCAAGATGCCCCTGCAGCAAAGGAGGCCAACGGCAGCAGATGGAGGCACATGATCCTTCTCCTCTCCTCAGCGCTGCCGAGACCCCTCTGGAGCGCTGCAACCGGCTCTGGCATCCCCAGGACAAGGAGCCATGGACATCCTGCAGCAAAGGCAGCAAAGGGCCTCAAAGAGGAGTAAGGGACAGCAAGGAAGAACGAGCCAGACTCAAGTGACATCCAGTGAAAAGAGGCAAGGGGCAAAACCCCAAAACACAAGGAATCCCAAGCTATAAAGACACCCCCAGCAGCTCTGCCCCTGACCACGGCAAGTTCCCATCTCCCTGTGAATGCGTCCTCATGCCCCTGCCTTCTGCTGAGTAGTCATCATGAACACAGGATCCGAGCATCTCTCACACTCTTGGTTTGTACTTCTCATCAAAGCTATATAGCAAAGAGATACTATATCCATTTTGACCATGAAGAACTAAGGCACAGAAAAATTCAGTAAATCAACCACAGCACAGGAGGGAAGGGCATCCAAAGCAACACCAGAACTGTTACTCTTCTTTTCTGGGTGCTCTACTGGACCATTACATCACTGATCACCTATTTATTTACCAAAAGCTTTCTGAAGAGTTTCATCTAAAAGTTACTTTGACCTAGAGCAGAAGCAGCTGCCCCAGAGGACATCAACTGCAGGGCTGTCACTTCCTTCATTGCACCCCAAGGCAAAATTATGGAAACCTTTCTGCTGTTCTACTCATGGTTGTGTGGAGCACAGGCAGCTCAAGAGCTACCTACACTTTATAGCGAGGCAGTGACCAGCAGGAAGATTGCTCAATTTCTTCTAAAGAATCCTTGTTATATATCTTAATATGGAAGTGCAAGTGTGTGCACACATATATATTATACAGATACATATATTTATCTTCATTTTCAGACTCTTAATGTTGGAAGTCTGTTGATCAAATTTAAAAGAAAATAATTTCTAAGTAGAACTAGTAAATTTAAAAGTTAATACAATTAGATGTAGAAATCCTTGATCTTTTAATGCTTGATGTAAAACAAATTTAAATTTGTTTTGAGAAAATGCTTTTAAAACACTGGTTTTTGATACCATACACTCTTGTGAATGGAAATTGACCAGAATATCAAAGTAATTGTATTGATTTTAATACCTGCAGAAGTACAGACTGCATATAGTTCTTAAAAATAAACTATATTTCACATGTCAAAAGCAGCAAAGTTGCTTTCTCATACAAAAACCCACAGTAGAGAGCATATCATTTTTCAAATTGTGCTAGACAGACCTACTCTTAAAAGTAAATATCGGGGTAATACCAGATAAAATATTTTTTCTATTTGGAGTGACACAGGTATAATTTGAGAGACATCCTAAGTCTCCATAAACATCACCTTTCTGACTCCCAGTGCTAAAATTCTCTGGTAATTTTCGAGATATACTAAATACTTAAAGAAATTAATCTAGTATTTTTCATTTTCAGAAAATAAATCCTGCAGTCCTTGTATGGTCCTTTAGACAAGGAAGCAGAAGTTAGGCTTGACGTTTCTGGTAATGAGGGCAGCCTGGATGCCTTTGCATTGTTCCAAGTACTCCATTTACTTGACATTGTTCTCCAGCACATCTGACTACATCACTAATTATTACAATAAACAGGCTACTCTAGCACTAATGAGAAATCCTACAGATAAATTTCTTCCCCTTAATGATTCTCCTATCTATTTGATCTCTCAGATCTAAATATTAACACAGCAATCAAAGCAAGCAGTAGATTCTCTACTAATTTGATAAAAAATATGGTGTAATTTATACCTATGCATACTATATACCATAACATCACATAATCATTTTCTTTTACAGCTAAGCTCTGCTATTTTCCAAAAATACTCAGAGTAATGAATGTTAGCAGACTGCATTCAAGATACACTAAGCAAAAGATAGTGATGGTACACTGCGATTGCCACATGGAATAACTTACTTTAACCCACTCAAATATGTTACTGAATGTATCAGAGACTGTATTAGCATGATGCTTTTTTATTAATTTTTTAATTACACAGGAATCTAAGCAGGCTACCGAGGGGCTATCTATCAGATACCAGTAAAACCACCAACCTCCTTTCCAGCTGTATGCAGCATTTCCAGACATGCTCTGCAAGGTACAGTCACATTTCCTGTCCAAGTTGAATGACAGGTGACTTTCCTTCTTGATTTATTAAACTTGATTACAACTTACTACACTGCTATCTTTGGTGTTCACTGTGTCCTGTAATAAAAAGAAATAAGGATCCTTCACATTGATAACGTGTGCTGTGATTGAGGAGAGCAAGCGCGAGTGCATTTGCTGACAAAGGAATGCACAAATGAAACATTTCCTTTGCAGTGGGGCTGGCACAAACCACTGCTAACCAATGCATTAGTGCTAGCCAGAGGCTGTGATCTGCAAATAAACATCTTTGCAAAGAATCTATCCTTACGGAAACCTCCACTCTCACCTGTCATATAAAGCATCCATCGTGTAAGGCCTTTCGTCCACCCTTAACAAAATGAAAACAAAATTCAAGTCTGTTCATGATATCAAATAAATTTGTTGAATTTGAAGATACTTGAAGAAAAAACAAATTTCTTTCATCCAGGCTTTTATATTCCTCTACAAAAAGTATTTCAGTAAGTTCAAAAATAACAATCTCTAAATTAAACGAGGTGTAGTATACACATAAGGAAAAGCTCAGGAACAATGGACCTACCTACACTAAAAATTTTCAAATGCTAGGGAGAACCTAACTGAATGAGGGGCAATTTTTACAACTTACTGCACCTAGTGAGCTGCAGATTACAGGTTTTAATCTACTTCTGCACCAAATAAAATACTCTCCAAGGATTTCCCTATCATGAACAACACGCGGCTTTTACAATAAAGAAACTTCAAATTACAGGATTCTTTATGGAAGATATTACAGAAATTAAAAGTGATATTGATACAAAAATATATTGTGAAACACAGGCAGATTTTTACTTTGCAAGCATTTTGAAACACTGCAGGATTTATGAATGTCCCAAAAATAAGTATGCTAAAATAATGCAATATTCAGAACAGATGATGGTGTAAAGAAAAATAATACATTCAACGGTGACTTTTAAAATATCTGTGGCTTCTTTGTTCCAACAATATGTCACTTTTGACACATTTTGTGCTGTGTACACGGGTCTATTTTACTGAAGCAAAAGTGTGTGAAAATTAATTGCCAGGCCACCCTGCTCCAAACGATATCAGCACAAGAACATCCTTTATGTTTTTAAATATTTTAATCGCATGGCTCTAGGGCTTAGAAGCAGAGCAGGGTTTCCAGAAAGCTAATTCCAATTTGAAGTTCTTCCACATGCCACTTGCATAATCTGGGGCAGGTCAATCTCTTTGCTGTGTTTCATTTTGGCAGTTTGCAGAGATGATGCTCCTGCTCAGAGGGGCTGCGAGCATCACCACTTGGCCCAAAACTGAGAGATCAGGGGCACAGGAACAGCCTTTTTTGTTTTTCCATGCATCTACATGGCCACTTTACCTGGGATCAGCAGAGGACTTGGGAAGCAAATCTCCCAGTAGTCCTTTCTTCATGGGCTTCCATTCACCCAGCAGAGAGGTTTTGAAGCCTACCAAGAGGATTCCTGTTGGATGAAATTAAACCAAGAGCTCCATCCTGGGTACATCCAGGAGTGCTACTTCATAGGGCCAGCCTACAGCCAGCACAAAGAGGTAAATGCTGCATCTTCAAAACCAACTTTTTGACAACACAGATCTGCTCCTGCTGCTCCTAGCACTTGCTAGTCTATGTTCTGCTGCTCTCCAGCACGTCCACATTTGACTAGACACCAAACACTAAAAATGATGGTGAGTTCTCATTGCACAAGACCACTGTAAGGAATTCCCGCTTTTTTTGTGGTATCATTGGAAGCAATAATTTTACCAGAGCCTGCTCTATTAAACCACGTTACACTGCTATTTGGAGCTGCTTTATACCACTTAGTAACACTCTCTTTTTACATTTTACTTGAAAAAAACATTTTTGAAAACAAGACTACACAAAAGATCTTCTCCCAAACCTCTGTTCCATGACACCAATGCCATGTTATCTCTAGATATTAGATAGCTTTTTTTTCCTTAAAAGGTAAACCAACTCAAACAAATTGGAAAAAAAGGACAGCACTAAGCCCTACCCGGCCTTCCCCTGCTCCTAGCAATGCCTGGGAAAACAGGATGCTCACAGGATCACAGCAAGCTGAGGGGTGTCTTGAGCCCTACACTAGGATTGAGGATCCTTGTCTGCCATGTCCTACACAAAGACAAGCTCTGTACTGTCCCATTAATAACAGTATCATCCTGAATACTAATTACAACCCACTGCTGTTTTTACTTCTTTCAAAACAGATAAATGCATATGTAAAACACTGTCAAAAATGAGACACATTTATATGGAAGAGATAAGAGCTTAACCCTGCTCTTTTCATTTTTAAAGTATGACCAAAATCTGACTGTATAATGAATCCAATTAAAGAATGAAATAATGAGGGAATAAACATAGGGAGTATTTTCAAAAATTTTGGAAATATTTCACAAAAATTCTAGAGTTCCTACTACTAAAACAAGCAGATTTTTCTTTTAAAACTCAGGGAAGGGAGCGGGAAGCTATATGTAAAACGAAATGTCATGTGCGCTGTTACAAGTATTTTGTTTTAATTACTGTTACAGTGTTAGACTACCCAAGAGCCTTATTCTTCTGCAGATGTTGACATCTGTAAAAGTTAGTGCCATTTTACCTCCTCCAGGCATCGTGGCACCTGGAGAAACCACAGGGAAGGCAACGTGGCTTCTTCTTGAAATGACTGCAGCAGCTGTCAGCTCCAAAGGAGCCAGCCTGCCTTGTATTAGGCAGGAGCATTGCACAAACCCTCATATGTTCATCTTAAATGCACTCTAGAAGCGTCACGAGGAAGAACACAACCTACTAGGTGCCAAACAATACCAGCGTTCATTGGACAGGCATTTTTAAAGCTTTTAACCAGAGATAGAGGTCCTGATTTAGCACTTATTTTAATATGACAATTTCCTATTAATAAGACATATATATACACATACATATATATATACACAGAGCATGGCAACTTATGCCTAACTTTAAAATATCTCAAGAATCAAACATTTGCCTTCTGACATTACCTCTGGGATGCTGTTCAAAAATACAACTAAAAAGAAGAAAAAGACTTATAATTATATGAGACCATTCTCCTCACCTTCTCTTTCGTGTGGATCTACAAACATCAAGTGAAAAATTAGCATCTACTGGAAAAACATTTAATGCAAGAACACGATGAACATATACTGGATACTACAGAAACCTGTTTCCCCTCTCCAGGCCAAACTTCAAGAGGACAACCAACAGTTTCTTCTACTCCGAAAGTCCCTCCCGCTTGCAAAATGAACGCAACAAGCACAAACAGCTTAGGCAAAATACTTGTTACAGAGCTGAAAAAACAGCCATACAAAATCCCACTGCAGAAAGGGCACTGCAGCCCTCCTAACTTGGAAGCCACACCACAATCAGAGAAAAGAACAAGAGCTTGTAATAACAGATATTTGTTAGGAGTTTGGTAAAACAATGTAATGATGAGAAGCGTTGCTTTTCTGAAAGTTAAGTTATTGTTAGATTTGCCTGCATGGAAATAAAAACTAAAACTGAAACTATACTGCGACAGCAGAAAGGAGAAAATGCAAGACGGCGCGATGGCTCTTGGCTTTCGAGTTGCTTTACTGTTACACAAACCCTTTTCCAATCCCTAGCCCATAAGTAGGGTTTCATGAGAGGAATTTCAGCACATATCCCACTTCAGTAATGGCAGGGCCTACCATGTCTCCCAGCACTGAACAGAGCAATCTGGGTGCACATCCGTGCAGCAAGAACCATCTTCCTTGTTTTTACAATAAACTGCTGTCACCCTCTTCATAATTCTACAGAGAATACTCCAGTGTTTCCATTGTGCTACAATAAACCATCTGAACTTTAAAGTTGAAAGGTATTCATACAAGCACTAGGCACCGATAAAAATCAAACTTTCTTTATGCTCCTATAAGTCAATCTATTTCCACAGGGCAGGGGGAAGAGGGAAAGAAAACACTTTAGACTATTTTACAGAACTACAACTTTGGACTGACTCGTGTCAAAAATACCGTGTGGGGTAAGGTGAAATTCAGATAAGTTATGGAACTCAAATCTGCAGAGAAGATCTATTATTCTTGGTCTCATTCACACAATAGATGAAGCTTACAGTCGTCAATGTATAAGCAATCACCCACAGCGAGGGCAAGAGATGGACACAAATTAGGGGAGATCACAGATTTGACATTTCCCACCCCCAGTTTATAGACGATCATTATTTAGGTGCTTTCAGAATTCAGGGATTTACAGGGGCATCGTTGTAAGTAATTTCAATCAACAACACCTCTTGCCTACCAGGTATTTTTGTCTGACCTGACAATCTAAAAGATGTTCTCCTAGTTAACAGCCTTTTCCAAATGAAAATTAAAGTTGGGAGCCCTCTTCTCTGATAAATACATACTACTCGAATGTGAAAGCCATATGTAGTCTGCTGAACAGATGTACAGTATTTAAAATCAATTTTACAGAGAAAAAGGTCAGAGTGGATATTTCAAAGCTAGATCCTTCATTCCAGAAACATATCTATTTCTACTTAGCTTCATATGAAGCACTTCTAGATGTTGTTTTTGTGCTATATCTGGTACATTACGCATTCCGAGGAAATACTTAGCATGGTATTTTACAAATGGAAGAAAATAACCACTTGCACAGACGTCTGTGATTCAAAGCCTTCATTTAAGCAGTGACATCCATCCATCACAAGCATCCCATGCAGCATGCCTTTCTCTAAGAGTTTGCTATATACAATGAGAGGAGCTAAATAACCAATGCATTTATATCACCTCAGCCCTTCCTTCTAGCACAGCAGCGTGACACTGATGAGGGATCAAGTCCTGATAGCACCAGAAAGAGATGATCTTTCCTTAGAGGTGAGTGCAGCCTGGCTGCCCAGTGTGCCCTCTAAATCGTAGGTCAGCATGCCTTGGTGAAACGTGAGTAAAACTGACTCAGTACCTTGGTTTCTTGAGAGCACTATAGAAGGCATTTACAAAAAATAAACTGCTCTGCTTACAACAACTCATTATATAAAACACATATTGGAAAATTTTAATTTTTGTTAGTTGCTACCATTAGTAGTTTCCTCTCCCATTTGTTTTCCCTCAGTTGTTAACCTGTGGTACACATACTTCACAGCCAGAGGCAGATCACTTCTGCATGCTATGAAATCTGACATTTGAGAAAAACTCCAAGGAATTTGGTACGTCCACAATCCATAACCAGCAATGCAATGGATGTAAAACCTACATGGTTTTCTTACATCCATGTAAGTATTTTATTTTTGTGAAGCACAGATAAAAACACGCTTAGTCTGATCTGAATTACTGTAGCGTTCCTGTTAAAAACCACCATCTGTCAGAGATTATCCTATTTTACACAGGGAGAACGCACATTAATTATTAATCCTGTTCCTCACAAATGTGTGTACACAAGACCAGGCCCGTGCAGGGGTTGACAGGAGCACTACTGTCTTTAGCAGATGGTTTCTGGGCAAAATTTGGGGTGGATCCCATGAGTTCCTCCAACAACCTCGCCAGCTCACTGGGCACATGGGGGGCACTGTCACACATGAAATGATGTCTGAAACCCCAGGACCTGAGTATCTCCATAAGCACTGCCCATGTTATATTTGCCAAGATTTAACCACTGGTGCCATATACTGCGTGTACAGAATCACAGAATCATTAAGGTTGGAAGGGACCTTTAGAGATCATCTAGTCCAACCCCCTGCACAGGCAGGGTCACCTAAACACAGGGCACAGGATGGTGTCCAAGCAGGTTTGGAAGATCTCCAGAGAAGGAGACTCCACAACCTCTCTTGGCAGCCTGTTCCAGGGCTCTGTCACCCTCACTGCCAAGAAATTTTTCCTTAAATTTTGGTGGAACTTTCGATGCTTCAGTTCATGGTCATTTCCTCTTATCAGTGGCCACCACTGAAGAGAGGCCAGTCTCATTTTCCTCCCTCCAGATATTTATAGACACTGATCAGATCCCCCCTCAGCCTTCTCTTCTTCAGGCTGAAGTAAAGCAAATGCTCAAGGGTAAGCACAGGCCTTGGGCTTCATTCATTTTGGTGCTTCTTGCATTTACATTTCAATGACAAAGAAAGAGCTCTTGGTTTTCCTCAAGGCTCCTGGCACTTTGCCAAATCTTTCACACCTGCTGAGGATGGAATCCATGGCACACTAGTGGGACACATCTGAGCTCTCCACAGGGAGAGCATCATGACAGAGGCAGTAAGAAGGCAAAGCTCTTGGAGAACGTGGAGGAGAGGCTGGCAATGGAAAAGCTATATTTTTCCAAGGAATTCCTTAAGCATTGTTTTCTTGCGTAAACTGGTAGACATCATCTTTCTGCTCTTAAGACATTTTTACCTATTTTGTGTTGTCTGAGTGTACACTGCCCTAAGTCTGAGTGTAATTGCCCTACATTAACATCAGTTAATAGTGCATTACCATTGAACTTGTATTGGTGAGAGACAAACTGACTAGCAGAAGCATTTTCCACACAAACTTATTGCAGAAATTAGTTGTATTTCAGTATCAAAAAAAATATCTTTAACAGAAGGACAGAAGTAGCCAATACAAGACAGCAACACAGTTTCAGGCTGTTGTGCCCAAGCAGTGCTAGAACCTCTATCTTGCTAGGCAGAACTTACCTGAAAGTACAGCCCTGATACCCTAGAACAAGAAGTGTAAGATGCACCAGAACAGAGAATAAGTTTCCAAATAAACAAAGCATACTGATGCTCACAAATCCCCAAATTTTCTTCTAGTTTCTATTTTTAAGATAGTTCCCTATTTTTTCAATGTCCATATCTTTCTGTGCAAGGAAGAGGTTAAAATCTTTCCTTCTTAAAAACAGAAAATGCTCCATTGAAAAGCTGCCTAAGCTGCCAAGCATGGAAGGATAGTACTCCAGTTGGAATTCATTACAGAGACAACACACAAGAGCTGATCCAGCTTTTTATTTACTGCAGAGGCAGAAATGACATGAACATCTTTCCGCATAGACCCAGAAAAATATCCTGGCCCTGAAGCCAAGGATCAGAACATTACCAATCCTGCCAAAATCAGTTATTTGTTTTTTTAATTTAGCCAGATTTGGCACTGATTTATATATTTTTCACCGGAGAAGAGGAACTATTTATATTCTTCAGAGCATAAATCATAATTGTTGATTTTCAGTGGCCCTGCATAAAGAAACAGTAGCTGTACCATCCTGCTACAAGAGGACCACAGTTTTCTATCTGGTGAAGAGGGACAAGGTTGTGTCAAGTCATTTCAGTGAGGAGGAAGTCCAGTGAGATGGCTCACTCCGTCATACTCCCATCCATCCATCTCCCTCCTGCAGTCCTGTCCTGTGCTACACACGAGAGGTGGCAAAACCGACACTAAAAACTCACCATCCACAAAGTGAAGCACAACCAGGGACTTCTCCCTTCTGATGCAGTGCACTTTCTGGATACAGTTCAAGAACCCTACCACAGAGGAGTTATTTGTAGGCAATATTTCACCTATCTGTTGCTCTAAGCACCAAGTGGAATTAACTGGGAGAACACAGAAGTAATGCCTTGAGTTCCCTGCCCCGTGGCACTCCTAAAAAGAAGATCAGAAAAGATGAGCTCAGAAAGGCCCCACCTCTCCAGCAGCCCCTCCACAAGCCAAGGCAGGGAGCTCATGGCATTGCCAGCCTTGGCTCTGTCCTTCCCATGAGGAAAGTCACACTGGAACACACAAGGAGCAGCAGGAGGAGAAAAGAGACAGAGGAAACAAAAGAGAAAGGTAGGTGTGTTAGAAGTTGCAGAAGAAAAACTTGGCAAGACTGAGCCAGGAAAAAAATGAAAAATGCTTTCTCTTAAGAACTGTGGATGCTAAGGCTTGATTTCTTAACCAGCTGGTTAGAAACTTTGCTACCACTTTGCCCACCTTTCTACCACACACACACACCCTGTCAAGCACAGTCTTCCCTCTGCCTCCCCAGCGGGACAGCTGAAACTTGTCACCTACAGGGGCAGGCGAGAATGGAAAAATTCCTCAAACCATCATTTCCTTTCCTGAAAAAGCAGCAAGAGGTAACACCTTATTTGCTGCGTCACATGCAACACAATTATTATTAGTCTAGGAAACCTAAGGAACCATAAAAATGATGCCAAAAGCAGTGCAATAATTAAAGCTATGCCACCTATTTTGCAAAGGAATTATTGTTTACTATCATTCCAATGCTTGCCAGGCATTTTTATGCATGCAGTTTTAGCAGTAATAGGTCATATCTCTGTATTTATGAAATAGTCTATCATGTAGATTAAAAAAGGCAAACAAAAATCTATAGATCAAGCAAACCAATGCTGGGTTTAACCATTAGGGTATCACTAGCTTAGCTCTCCAAAATCTGGAAGACAGATAAGCAGAAGGAAGAAATTTTCCAAAGGCAGGTTTTTGAGAGCATTTCCACAAAATCTTGCTATGCGACTGTCAATTAACAACCTTTCCACACTGCAGTAAAGATACTTGTCATCAAACCACTAAAGAAGAGTGACTATATGATTAACAAGTCATTCCATGAAGTCCTTCCATTAGTTACCATACAGTTTTGCAACATTCTTCATTATATAGATAACAAATGAGCCAGGACATCAGGTTTATCTTGTGACTCCATCCTGCTCAGATCAACTGCATAGTTCTCATACATGTGATACTGCTGAATTCCTTCAGCACAAGCCACAAACTGGCTGTGCTGACCCCAAGGGGAAAGAAAAATTAAAAAAAAAAAAAAAAAATCAAGACAGGGGGTCAGAACATTCCTTTCCTTTCCTAGAAACAATCTTATGGCTATCAGAAAACTGAAAAATGCGTCTGCTAGTGCATTAAACTCTTCTCCTTCAGGTACAGCAATTCAGAAAGACATCACTAGGAACATCAAGTTATCAAGTTATGCACTCCAAGTAATAACAGAGTATTTAAATGCAGGACACAACATGCCTAACTTTGTGATTACATTGCCTAACTTTGTGATTACATTACTGTTTTTCATTTGTTTTAAAGAAATAGCCTGAGAAAACTTATTTTGGAAAATATGGATAATATATGCAGGAAGATTGACATCCAGCAAGGCTATTTTCTGTAAATCCACGACCATTTCAATATTATCTCTACTCTTTCAAACACTTTGCCATATTCTTAGCAACCTCAAAAAAATGTTTGTTTAGCTCCTTCACAGAGGAAAAAAGCTGAAATTGTTGCATTTTAAGATAAATTTACAACAAATCTATGTAGCTCAAATCCTGGCGGTGCAAAACTACTGATAGGCATTTCAGAAGTGCTCATGGACACAGACAGTGCCTTCAAGATGTTGTTCATATTTATTCCTTCACAAGTCAATTCTCACAGAAACAGGCTTATCAAGCTGTTCAGTATTTCTGTCGATACAATATAACAGGAGCTGTGGAAACAGATTCAGTTTTGCAAGCTATTTTGTGGTTTTAAAAAACATCCTTCGAGATTAAATGAAAACAAAAGGGCATTTCTTGAAAAATAATCTCTGAAAAGGTATTATAACCAAAAAGGGAATTTCCTCCCCAATTTTTAGTCTTTGCAATCTATAAAATAGAAATTAAGAATCTAAATGAAAAAATCAAAGGAGAGTATCATTCTATTAGGATTTTTTTTCAATGGAATTTCACTAAATTCTAGAATAAAAACACTTTCCCATCAGAATTTTCTCCTTCAGTAATGTTTACCTTGCACTCATAATTTTCATAATGGCGAGTTATCATACAGATAGATTTTCACTTGGGTAACTGACTGAGCTGCTTATTTATTCAAGAAGTGAAGTTACATTTGCTTGTTCTTTTCATGCAATGGTAACTATGATATTTTCTAAATGGCACTTCTCAAAAGTTTTATTTCTTTCTTAGGATTTAAGCATTTAAAGCTCTTGATTCTCAACAATTTTGAAAATCTGGTCATTAACCACTTATCTGAAATGGGAATTTTTAAAGGAGCTTAAGGTGAGTTATTCACACCCAATTACAATTCAATGGAAGTTGAACACCTAAGCCCTATGTAGAAACTTTTGAAAATTCCTTCTTACACATGAAATTATCATGGAGATTACCTTTCTGGAAATATGCACGTTAATCCTGCTGTCCTCCAAAGCATACTTGCATCTTCTTGCACAAAGGCATACAGAGCAGCACCCACGCCAATCTCACCATTTAATGTGACCTTCTCACATTCTGCCTTCAGAAAGAATCGATACCTTTTTTTCCCATGGTATCAGGGTCCATCCTTCAGGGACAAAAATATATATTCCATAATACATGCTGGGATCTCAATATGTTATAGACTGGTATCTTAACCTCATTTCAGACTCTTAAGGCCTACTGATATAAAAATACATCATGTTAACTAAACACTGCTTGGTTCTATCCCTTCCAAACAGCTTCCATGAAAGTATTAGTGAAGAAACCTGAAATTGTCTCTTAATAACAGTACCTGTCCCAAAGCTGATTTGTTGAACTAAAATGCTCGTATTAATCCTAGAAATAAAGGGAAAATAATAGTTTGGTTATTTTTCTGTTAAATTTCTGTTAAATTAGCTCACACTTGAGATATAATTCTACACAATAGTGGCCTGACAGCAGGGGATTTGGGGCTTCGGTCTCTTAAGGGGGTGGCGTAGCCTTATTTAGATTTCAATCCAAAGCAGAGCTCTAGTTTATGGAACATAAAGATGTCTCTGAAGCTCCAAGTACTGAATCAAAGAAAGGAAAGCACATCCCATCCTACGGCAGCAACATGAGTTATTTGCATAGTTGCCACAAAAGTAATAATTACACTGTAACTCAATGGGAACAATGGTAATTTCACAGTAGCTCATGTTGTTGTTATCACCCTATATCCTGATAACTGTGAAATTAATTTGTGGCACCGCTGTATGTGTCAACTTTTAAGCTGTTCCCTAGGTAACATTATGCTACCATAGAGCAGGAATGCTTGGCAGTAAAATGGGTAACAGCAGATTG
>JAVCKT010036383.1:0-14378 GCA_032273925.1 Rhynchotus rufescens | reverse complement strand
TGAATGCCAAATTAGAGCAACTTCAGCAACATGCTGTGTAAGTCTGTTTCCACATGCTGTCTGTGCTGAGAAAATGCATTCAGCATTGAAAGTTCTTGCTGGGATGAACTGGATACAGGCAACTTGTGTTCATTCACTCAAAACTCGTTTGTGTATAGGGTGGGGAGGGCTGTTAATATATTGACATGTGTGGCACAAACTTGCCACATCAGACTGGTGAATTCACTCCCAGGTCTGTGTTTCAGGTGCAAGCTTGATCTGCAGAAGCTGGTAGAGACCGTGGAAGACCAGGAACTCAAAGAAAACGTAGAGGTGATTCGCAATCTGCAGGAAATGTTAGTTCAGTTGCAGGTAAGAATGTGTCCAAAGGAAAAAGTGTGCCAAATGAGCTCAGCAATGAAACCCAGGGTTCTTCTGCCAATCTGCTGAGCAGGATTCCATTCAGCAGAAATCTTGGTTAAGGACCCCAGGTATTGCAAATACTAAATGACTTTTGATGTCTATTTTAAAGCAAGCTGTCCCGCTGCACTTTCAGTGATACAGAAAAGCCACTTGCGCTTGAGTGGCTGCACGTGGAGAGAATAAAGGTGTTTCCATAAGAGAAGTCTGTGTTGGCAGATTAGGAAGGGTTTACAGCCTAAAATCTAGAAGCTGAGTGTTAAATTCATTTTTTTTAACAATCAGTCTTAATTGCAGAGACATGGATTTTAATAGAAGTTGCCAAATCTTTGTCTGTTGAAGAACTTCTCAGTTCTCCTTTGCTAGAGATTTTTCCCTGTCCCTAGGCTCCTTACCCTTGTGAGGAACTTGCTGGCAGTGCCGGTGGAGTCTAGGGCGGCAGATTATAAAGACCAGCTTGGCTGACTAGTCTGGGAGGAGTCTGCTCACTGCTAGAGCAGGAAGATGGATGGTCCCTTCCCATGGGCAGCTTTCTGGACAGAGAAGAAAACTCAGGCTTGTCATATACCAACAGGCTCCTTTTAGTTTTGTCTTTCTCTTCTGTCTTTCATTTTATGCCAAAGTTTTTTCTCTTTGTCCTGTACAGAGCGAAAGTGCAGCTGTGATGGAAGCTGCTGCGGAGGTGGCACACACTGATCAGGATGCTTCACCTGTAAGTGAGGGGAGTCCAACGGCACAGACCTTACCAAGGGGGGTGATATATCCCATGTCATTCCTCCATCCTTGCTTATTTACCAAACATTGGGATTACAAATGTCTCACTACAGTGTACTGTTTTTCTACACCCTTCTTTAATTAAAGATCAATAAGGTGTGTTTGCTTCTGAAATTGTAATTGTCTTATGCAAAAATGAATGTGTGCTCTGCAGAAATGTGAGGTCTGAGACCTTGGTTGAGACCTTGAGGTCTGACCTCTAGCTCATGGATATGTCTCTTCCAGCAAGCAGAAGTGGGCCAGGGTACCAAGAGATCCTCAGATGACTTCACCACTCAACATGCCCTCCGTCAAGCACAGATGTCCAAAGAGCTGACAGAGCTGAATAAAGCCCTGGCTCTAAAAGAGGCTCTTGCCAAAAAAATGACACAGAATGATAATCAGTTGGAGCCAATTCAGTCTCAATACCAGGTAAACATTGTCCAAAATGGCTCTTCTAAGGATCTGTTTAATTTCTTTTTCACGATTAAAGCAGTCACTGCACTGCTGAAGAGGCAAACGGAGAGAAATCTGCCTTTTCATGAGCATGTGTTTGATTCTGCCAGTTTACTGAAGCTGGGTCATTCACTGTCCAGGCGGACCCAGAACAGATTAGGGGAGATGTTAACAGCAAGTGTCATGGAGAATGGGGTGGGAGGGAGAGGAAAAACATTTCTGGCTGTGTTCGGACAATTTTGCTGTCAGAAGATGGTCTTTCTCTTGAAATAAGCCAGTAGTTACTGGCTGTTATACGTGAAATTCAACAGGTTTTTTTTACTCACACTTGCTTGGCCAAACCATAACACGCCAAACCGTAATGAAAGTAACTCATTGTTACCTTCCATCGTTCAGCCATCTGATCTGGCTTTCCTTATTTATCATCTGTGCTGGGATCTGCCGTCTCTGAAACTGTGTTGAGCAGAGCTGAATAGCATTTCAAAGTTCTTATTTGGAGGCTTTTTACTCCTCTCCTTTTCAGACTAATATCAAGGACCTGGAGTTAGAGGTTAGCAGTTTGCAGAAAGAAAAGGAAGAGCTGATCGCCGCTCTGCATATGGCAAAGAAGGACGCCAACCACGCCAAGTAAGAGTGACTGCATGAGTTATAGGGCTAGTAGCACTAAAAACTGTGGTGATTTATTTACCTATGAAAACTGATTGTCTTGCTCTTCGCCTATTTGGAATAGCTCTTATTTTGATGTGAATCACATTGAGAATGCTGCTCACTAATCCAGACAGAGTGACGTTCTAGTGAATATTTGTTTCCTTTTTCATAAGGAGCCTCTAAATTTTGAGAATACTTGCTTAAGAGTGACAGTAGTTAAGGGTCTATTTAAAACATAATTTCTTTACAGACTGAGTGAACGGCGTCGGAAAAGACTTCAGGAGTTGGAAGGGCAAATTAACGAACTGAAGAAGAAGCTGAATGAGCAGTCAAAGCTTTTAAAGCTGAAGGAATCTACGGAACATACAGTCTTAAAACTGAACCAGGAGATCAGGGTAAATATCCGGCATACAGATTTCAGACTTGTTCTAGTGTAGACAGAGCAACTTCCAAATGGAAGATGCTGACATTTTCTGACTTGTTAGATTGAGATCATATATACGTACCATACACACACACACACACACACATATATATTATATTTATATATATGTGTATATAAAATGTTGAAAGTATCCAGAATATAAACATTGCACGCTTTGCACATTTTTCCTAGCTCTCTCTATTTTTCAGGAAATGAAAAACCAACGGGTACAGCTGATGCGCCAAATGAAAGAAGACGCTGAGAAATTTAGGCAGTGGAAACAGCAGAAGGACAAGGAAGTCATCCAGTTGAAAGAACGGGTGAGCAAACGATAAGTCCTCAAATTTCTCTCTGAAGAGTGAAACAGTTCATTGGGGTTTGCTGCAAGGCTTTGTCTAGCTTAACAAGCATCTGAGAAACATGTGAGGATTGCTTTGAAGTTAACAAAGCATCGGTTCATATGGCTGCCACCTTTCACAAGTTGTCATAAATAGTCTTGTTTATATCTGGAGCTTTTAACACTATCAACGCTGTCATCGTTCAGATCTGAAGCAGAAGGCAAAAATATTAATAATGTTTAAAAATATTTAAAGCTGTAGGTTTTAGAGTAAGAGGATTGAGCCTAGTTACTAAAATTATATCTAACATATTTCCCGGCAGGATCGCAAGAGGCAATATGAGCTGCTTAAGCTGGAGCGAGACTTCCAGAAACAAGCGAATGTTCTTCGCCGCAAAACGGAAGAGGTGAGGGGCCAGCGTGGACCAGGAAGGTCTGCAAAACGTGGTTGGAGGCTGTAGCAGAGTATGCAGAAGCTTCTTAAAAGCAGTTTGGAGGTCTAGAAATAGTTGTATTTCCTTTTGTAGAAAACACTGTGCTTCTAAGTAACCTTTGAGGGATTCTATCTATTATGGATACCTGAGGTAGCAAATAGAAAATAAGTTCAAATTTGCTAGATTGCAGTTCAGATGTATTTCAGGGTGGCTGTGGAGAAGACATGTATCTAACATCATTTTTTGGGAATGTTTTCTTCTACCATTATGCCATTCTGATTTCTAATCAGATTCATAAACTTGGACTTTCAGCAAAGAAAATAAAGTTAGGGACCCTACAGAGTATATTATAGAATTAATTCTAAAGTTGTGTTTTAGATTTGTTAATCCGCTCTGTAACTGTGTACTCTTTCCTCACTGGCTGTCAGCAGGTTGAACTGTGAGTGTCTTGTAGGATTTTGTAGCTGTCACGGGGTTCCTGGGCGAGGTGACTACTGCTCAACTCTTATGTAAACTGTTTTGCAGGCAGCAGCCGCTAACAAGCGCCTAAAGGACGCGCTGCAGAAGCAACGGGAGGCTGCGGACAAGCGGAAGGAGAGTCAAAATCGGGGAATGGAAGGAGTTGCTGCACGGGTGAAGGTGGGTAGCAGGGCACTGTGCAGCCTTAAAGCAGTAGGTAAGTGTAGTGTCATGAACTCGTTAGGCACCACCACGGAGGGTTAACAGCTGGAAATCAAAGGGAAGGTGTATGGAGTTGCTTATTGCTATGAAGGGAGGCAGTGTTAACATTCCATGTAGCTGTGAAGGGATTTTGGAGAAGGAGCTGTCCCAAGTTAAGACTGTAGTGAACCACTCTGCTGTTCTCCGTCCAGAACTGGCTTGCGAATGAAGTAGAGGTCCTTGTTAGCACTGAGGAAGCTCGACGGCACCTTAATGACCTTCTGGAGGACAGAAAGATTTTGGCACAGGAGCTCCTTCAGCTTAAAGAGAAGAAAGAAGCTGGGGAGAACCCACCACCAAAACTCAGGGTAAGAGGGAGAAGTGCCATGTCCCCTGTCCCAGCCACTGGCTGTTCAGCAAGTGCTGTAATGCAGTCTCAGACGCTCCTCTTTGATTCTGTCTCCCAGAAAAGGGGAGATGGTGGTGGTTCATCTCATAGCGTTTCTTCAACCATTGTTTAATTCTGTCTATTCTTGCAATTCTTTAGAGGCGGACCTACTCTATAACAGATTTGCAGATATCTGAGATTGACATTTCCTTATCAAAGGAGATAGAGAGCCTGGAAACTGAGATGGAGCTAAGGTAAGGCTCTGCTGGAAAGCTCATGTGCAGGCTGCACCTTCTCTTTACTTTGTAGCTGTTTTGTGAAACAGCAGACAATGCAAGTTGTTCATAAAGTTAACATTAAAAAAACACGAAGTAAAACCATGTGGTTTTCCTGGCCTGAAATTTCCCAAAATATGGTGACTTGGGGATGTTCCTCAGGCAAAACTAAGGTTGCTCTTATGTTAGTTGTCTGTGAGCATCCTCCAGTGGGGTGAATGTGGTGCTCCTGTGGTATTTTTGCTTTAGTCAGAAGTGTAGAAGGGCGAGTGCCTGGTGTACAGCTTAGGCAGCAGCTCAAGTTGTCTTTGTGCATTCGTCTCAAATGCATTTGTGTTTCCAAAGGAGTGCTCAGATAGCAGATCTACAGCAGAAACTCCTGGATGCAGACAACAGTGATCGTGCGAAACAGCGCTGGGACAACATTGCAACAATTCTAGAAGCTAAATGTGCTTTGAAGTATCTCCTTGGAGAGGTAAATTCAGAGTTTTCCAACTTTCTGTAGTAAGACCCCAGTCTTCTGAGCATAGAATGAAAGAAAATGAATAATGGACTGAGAGCAGGGATGAATTCAAGTGAACCAGATGAGGTCAACTTCCTTCAGTTTCTGATTAAAATATTCTCCTCTACTCTAGATCATCTTAGGGGGTAAGATTTGAAAAGAACAAGGAATAGGGAAGCCTAGTAAACACTGGTTTGAGGGTGTCCACTAAAGCTCCTCTTGCAGGAGCCTTGCATGGGAACAGTAAATGGAGAGAGACAAATTTCAGAAGCAGGAGAATACAGAAAAAATGCCTAAAATAGATCCAGAACAAGTTGACAGTCTGTATAAAAGCAAGGGGAATATTTCCTGGGTCAAACTAGGGAATACTAGGGTGGTTGTTGGGATGAGAGAAGCTAGAACGATACTGGAAGTGGGAAAAAAGGAAAAAATGGGCTAATATAGAATTAAGGCAGAGCAACCTAATGACAAAATCACCTGGCAGTCCAAGGTACTTAGAAACTAAAGGAAAAGAATGAATGAAGAAATGTGGGAGAGCATTCAGTGGGTTTCTTGTAATCCTCACATCTCAAGTGCAGCAGGAAAGGACAGCAATTTCAGAACCGTTGGCAAGGCTTCCTGCGATCTCCTCTCTGTGTGTCCACACTAGCCGTCACCTCTGAACCTCTTGTCTGTTGCTGATCTCCATCACGAGCAGACTCTGTTTCACTCTGACTGAAGCGTTTCTGTCTTTAAAACATGACCAAGTGTGGAGCTTGCTGACCCAAGCAGCCGCCTTGCTATTTTCTTCCAGCTGGTCTCCTCGAAAGTGCAGGAAAGCAAGCTGGAGAGCAGTCTTCAGCAGAAGAAGGCTAGCTGTTCAGACATACAGAAGATGCTGATGGAAGAGCGAAACCACGTAACAGAGCTGGAGGCTGAGTACCAAAATCAACTTTTGCTGCGGGAGCAACAGCACCAGGAAAAGGTAAAACATGTTACAGAATCTGGGAGTTTCTGTGCTGATGTCTTGGAACACCTGCTGGAGAGCAGCTCCCCAGAGAGGGACCTGGGAGTCCTGCTGGACACGGAGTTACCTGGGAGGCAGCAGTGCCCTCGTGGCCAAGAAGGCTGATGGGCTGCTTTTCCACATTGCTTAAAAAAAAAAATGCTTTCTGCCAAGGCCCTTCCTGCCAAATCTCCCAGATACCTCTTAAAGAATTCACATTTATTTGTCTCTGCTCTGTTATCACCTTTGCAGGTTCTGTACCTGCTCAGCCAACTGCAGCAAAAAGAAGCAGAGGAGAAGAAATTGGAAGAGAAACAGCTACAAGAGCGACTCAAGTTCCAGGTAGAGTTTCTGGCTATGGCTTTTTGGGGCCTCTTACCTGGTGCAATCTGTTGCACATGGAGTTATTTAAAATAGTAGCTTTATAGTGAGGAATGTGGAAAAGGGAGGTACTGCTGAGGGCACTTCCATCTGTAGCTATGATTGCTTGATTGTGTTGAGTTTGAGAGCTACTGTGCAGGTTCAGCTGAGACTGTGGGCTGCTTTTCTTCCTGTCTTGTGCATCTCCTTCCATGGGTGAAGCTCCAGTGTGATCAGCTCAGGCAAGATTCTTGCGTGTTGAGGACACCTTTGGCTAGGATAGTCAGCACCATGGCTAATTCTCTGCTGAGCACAGGCTCCTTGCACTGGTGGCAGTGGAGAAACACTGGTGGGTCACGAGCTGCCCACTGAGAGAATGAATGAAGAGGTGCAGCAAGCTGCTGGGGAAGGACAGGGCTGGGGGGATGGAAGAAGCTTTGACTTTAGGTGCCACCTATTTGGAGAAAAAGGCTTCAAAATAGATGGAGTTTTAGGCTTTAAATGGTCACTTACAACTGTGAAAGGATCCATTTTTTATTGTCAAATGTTATGGATCAAAGTAAGTAATGGCACTAATTATTCTCCTGATCTAGAAACCAAAGCTGATGTCCTGTTGGAACATACTGAGACACCCCTTTAGCGTCGGAGGAGAACCAAATAGTTGTTTGGGGCAGATCTTTCTGTTTGCACTATGCCATGTAAGCCTATGGATTTCCTCGTGTTTTGCCAACAGGAGGAAGAGCTGGAGAAAATGAGGGAGATCTGTGAGAAGAACCAAGAACTTCTCCAGGAAAATGACACTCTGAAACAGGTAGAGATCTGTACAGACCTTGTTGTAGGAGAGCAGCTTGGCGGGGGGAAGTACACACTGCAGAGGTGACTCTTGTCCTTCTTGACAGAAAATGCTGCTTCTCCAAGTGGCCAGTGGCCAGAAGCTCCGATGCCTTCAGCAGGCGCCATCCCCAGATTCTCCTTTTGATTACATTCCCCCCAAGGTAAGGAGCAGCTGCCCACCAGGTGCCTGGTTCCCCCTGAACGTCACTGCTGGCTACTCACAGGCATCCTGGCTTCTTCCTGCCAGGTGGCTTTTTGCAAGGCCTCTTGTTCTGCTCGGTGGTCTAGATTGGTCTGTGTTTCAGACAGTCCTTTAGGCTTCAAGTTTTGAAATATTTCTGGAATTGTTTGGCACTAGCTTTCCTGTTAAATTATGAGTAATTATGTTTGGCTGTCTGAAGCATGATAATAACGTTTAACTGTATCCTCTGGAGTGAGCTGGGTGTTTTCCCTGCAGTATTTCCAGTCTGAGTCATGGAGCAAGGCATCTGTCATGGAATGTTTCATCACTGCCCTCTGAAAGATCTAAATCTGAGAGCTAGGAGGAATAAATGATCCAAAACCATTTTTGCTAAACTGTGATACAAATATGCTAGTTTACTAACTTAAAAAAAAACCAAAAAAAAACAAAACAAACAAAAAAAAACAGTTTAAACCAAGTGTGTGCTTGAACTGCCAGCCTGACCATTTGCCTTGTCCCTGGCCCTCTGCCCCTCTGGGCTGTGTGAGGGCAATGGGAGATGCTGATGGGACTCTGAAAACCCTACTCTGATAAATTATATCATTTGTCATAAATTGCAGTCAAAACTGTCCTGTTTTTTTTCTGAGACCTCAATCCATAATAATTTCTGTGTAGCCAAAGGCTCGCCAGCAAACGACGGCGAAGCCGCGCGCACCTACCCCCGAAGTGGACGTGGAAGAGCTGTTCTCCGAGTCGGGCGAGTCGGGAGGGGAGCTGGAGGACGCGGAGTGGGTGCCAGTGAAAGCGGCCAAAGGAGCAAAGAGAAGCGTCATGGGGGTAAGCTGCAGTTGCCCAACTAGCTGCTTGCCCTTGTTGCTACCTCCAAGGGAGCCCCTTGTCTGCATCCCCGGGGATCTGCTCTGCTTACACAGGAAAGGGAACTGAGGTGTCTCCACTAAGTGGAGCAGTCTTCAGCTGAGGTTACTGCGGAGTCTGGATATGTTGCCAGCTCTGTTTGTGTGGTAGATTATTTGGTGTTTTTTTATTTGTTTGTTTGCTTTTAATTTAGCTTTGGTCACGTTGCAGAAGTAGAAAGCAAAATTAAGAGTTTTTGCTTTTCTGAGTCCGTATGTGGAGCTCAGCACAGATCCACAGCTGGTGGAAGGTGCCTCTGCAGAGTGGTTTGTTGTTCTGATAGGCCACAAAGCGGCTAAATGGGGTCACTTTGCCTCCAGGGGGGACCCTGAGCGTGGTGACCCTGTTGTGCCGCCTGGCACCGAAACGGGCGTCCTCTGGGGGAGCTGAAGTCGGGCACTGCTTTTGGGATGGCTTCGTGGAGAGGTGGTTCAGAGGTGGAAAGGGGACTTTGCTCCGTCTCCCGGGATGAGAGAGGGGCAGGGAAGGTTCATGAGGGCCTGTGGCTGCTCCTGCCCTCGGCTTCAGCTGCTCCGCGCTGCCACCAAAGCTCCTTGTGCACAAAACTCTCTCCCCCGCAGTGCTCGTGCAAAGGCCGCTGCGGGACCAAGCGGTGCGGCTGCCGCAGGCAGAAGGCCGGCTGCACGGGCGGCTGCACCTGCGACTCGGCCAAGTGCAGGAACAGGGACTTGGGCTTTCAGGTGAGTGCAGCCCGGGAGCGCGCGTGCGAGCAGCACGGCTGCGCCCTTGGCCAGGCTGTAGCCTGGCTCCTTGTGACACCTGAAACCTTGGCGAATGTCAGTCCTCAGACACAAATCTGAGGACAGAAAGTCTTTTTTTATGCTCACAAGTTTTATCTTTAGCTTAATTTGAATCAGTAGCTCAGTTTGATTCAAATTGAGCTATTTTTTTTTTTTTTTTTTTGAAATAAAAAAGGGGTTTGTTTTGTTTTGTTTGTTTAAGGTTGGAAGGAGCCAGCTGGGCAGGGGAGGATGATTAGTTTTGCTAGGAAGGCTGGCCTTGCCCTGGCCTCTTGGACAGCAGAAACAGGGCCCTCCTGTGCTGTGTTGCTGAGAGGCAGCAGTTCTTTAATTGTTCACTATTCAATGACACCAACTGCCTGCTCGTAGATGATGGCCGATCTCTCTGAGAAGGGCTTGGGAGTTGGAGAGAACTCTAGTATTTCTTTAACCCCTGCTAGGGAGGGGGTGGCTGGATATTGTCCAAGTGCTTTAAGCTGGTGCTGTCCCTCAGGATGCCACCTTGCGTGAGGACCAGTCGAAGGACTCGGAAGGATCCTTCAAGCAGGAAGAGCCCACGGAAACCTCGGCAGAAGAGGCCTTCTTCCAGCCCGTGTTTATCAGTCCCACTACCGAGGTGCTGCTCGAAGCTGAGGGAAGGGGTGGGTGGGCGCCCGCCTGCGAGCTGGGTTAGCAACAGGCACCCAGTCTAAACTAGAACTGCTGCTAGAGAGTCCTCAATGCACTGCAGCTCTCAGGCCAGCCGCTATTAATTCTGAGTGTGCAAACTCTTCCTGTTTAGTACAAACCCCATCTCGGTGCAGCAGCTGAGTGATGGGATTGGAGTTGAGGTGCTGCTCTCACCCACATGAACATCCCCTACCTTCCTGCTGCACCTTCCAGCAATAAGAGAGACAGAACTGGTGAACGGGGACAGATTTTTACCTACATTTAAACTTGTTCTTGAGCTACTTGGACTTGGCAGCTGAAGTTCTGCCTCAGCTAAACTGATCCCTTTAATTTTATGTGTAGCCTCTGGCTGCTGGTTCCCAGTGGTGTCTCCTCCAGCTCAGCCTGGGAATTGGTCTTCAGATCTTGACCTGAATAAAGAAATTCAGCACTTCTTTTGAAATTGGCCAGGGACTGTAGATTTTTTTTGCTGTCTCTAGTCTTTACTGAAGTTGGTTGCCTTTCCTCAGAGCAGTGACCAACTTCAAAACGGCCTTCCTTGCTTTCCTGCTAGGTCCTGAAAGATATCACGGACCAGGATGTGTCTATGAAGAAGCCGAGCGCGGCCTCGTCCCTGCTCCTGAGAGACGAGGAGGCCCAAGAGAACCAGATCCCCTTTGTGAAGATCAAGAAGAGGACGCTCAAGAGCACGACCAGCTTCTTCTCGGGCTGCACCCCTATCAAGGAGGAAGTCAACTGAGGAGGATCCCAGGGGTGCCCCACACCTGGGTTGTGCTGCACGTCCTTTCTGCCCCAGCGGCCAGTGCCTTTTACAACCGTGTTGAGCTCTCGCTGCAGGCTAAACCTGACACCTGTCCTGCCTCTCACCTGCTGGCACCAGTGGGGGAATCAACCCCTAGATCTTCCTGGATGCTGTAAATTCTTTTTAAATATTTGTATGTGTGGGACGGGGGGGATGTCTCGTACCACGATGATGCTGAAAAAGCTCTTTCCTCTCTGGAGTTTCTGTAGTGTGTGGAATCACTTCATCTTTCCTGTCGTTTTCCTCATCCTGAGCTGTGACCACACTGTGATTTAATCCATGACCTTGAAAGAACTTGACTTAGCACTGGAGCTCTGGGCCCTGTCTCTTCCAGCCCAGAATGAGGAACTGTTCCAGGCTCCCACCTGAGCTCTGGTGGTGCTTGATCTTAATGAGACTCTCTCTTTTAGTCTTAAATGAGCTAGCAGTGATGAAATGGTCAGTGGTTATTTACCCCTCTGGGCACTGATCCTTGTTCAATGAAGTTAGAAGGGGGCTAGCCCTACAGGAACATTGTACTAATTTTAATTTGTTTTTGTAGCTTTAATAAAGAAACTACTTTAAAAAAAAGAGAGATTTGTTTTTTCATCAGTTCTGGTTTCTTCCCCCCCTTCTTTCTCCACGAGCCTGGGCCAAAGGAGAAGTTTCAGGGCTGCAGCTGAGCCTGAACTCAGGGGGCTGCTCCCTCAGCCTCATCTCTGACACCACATGTGTGACAAGCAGCACCCAGGAATTTTTTTTTTTAATAAAAAAAAAAGCACCCTCATTTGTTTTAGTTTTTTTAATATATAAAACATGTTAAAGTAGTTGTTTTGTGTTTCAGTGTTGAACAGCTGAGACCCTACTACTACTACAGCCCAAAAGCAAATTGCTCCTGAGCACCAGCCCTTTCCCTCTGCCCTTGGCTGCTGCTTCCTGCACCTGCTCCTGTTAAGAACAGTTCTGTCCAACGCACCTGGAGCTGGGAGTGCCCGGAGCTGCTGCTGGGGCAGGGAGCTGGTGCAGGACCCCCCTGCAGGGCTGGGGCCCCCCTGCCACTCACCCAGGAAGGCCAGCGGCTGAACTGAGCAAGTGCTCTGCAGAAACCCCCTCCTCTGCTCTGTATTCCTAGTCTAAGACCTCACGCATAGTAAAGCTGCACCTGGAGAACACAGTATAGAAATAACACAGTCTAGAAGCAATAAACACATTTACAAAAAAAAAAAGGCCAGCATGTCCTAGATCTTTCCTTCCTCGGCGCGAGTCTGGTCTCTCCTGCCTCAGTTTCACGTTCAGTATCTCTATCCGGCTCTCCATCACTCAGCGCCTTCCCAAGGACTTTTACTTGGCAGGGTGCAACAGGGCAAAAGCTCCCGGCTCCCCTGGCCTCAAAGCCACAACCGGGCGCCAGAGGAGACGAGGGCTCTGCGCCCGTCACCGCTTCCAGCGAGAGCTAAAAGACATTACAGGAAAAACGAGGTGCTTTTCAGCTGCTCCACGGGGCGATGATGGACCCCCCTCCACAACCACCTGTGCATTAACAGACTATTTACAGGCTCTCTGCAGTTTGCAAAGAGCATTTAGCCAGGAGCCCTGGCCTCAGTACGAATCACAGCTGGAGGAAGGGCCGGGGCCGGGGCAGCCCCCTCACAGGGTATCGTAGTCATCGTCGTCCTCGTGCTTCCTCTTCAGGGGGTTGGGGTCCCCGGAGGTGCTCTGCGACGATACCATATTTGTAGTGATAAGAATGTTCTTTGGGCCAATTAATGAAGGATTAATTAGAACATTCTGCACTGTCGGAGTTGTTGGTGTGGCTGTAAAGAAGAAAGAAGCCATTAAACACACGTGGGAAACCCCAGCTCATCCTCCCGCACTAACAGAGCAGCTCCCTCTTCAGGCTCCTGAGACACGGTAAGCGGTGACCATCAGAAACCAGTTTTGTGCCAAAATTCCTTTTCTCTGCTGGGAGACCTCTTTCCTCTTAACTTTGATTACCATTAGCACGGCAGCCGCTAAAGCTTGTCTGGAGTCACTTTTTTAAGAGCGTTATCTGTGTTCATAAAGCTTTGCATCACTTTAATGTCACATATATTAACAATTTTAGATACTAGTACTGCTTTTACAGCTATATTAAGGCAAAAACTGCCTCAAATTTTTCGCTACATTAACAAATTTAGAACTTCTCATGATGAGACAAAGCATGTTAATAGCACTAAGTCGAGCACACATCTGTGTAGCAGATGAGGCAACACAATTAGCCCCTACTGCTAAGACCAACATTTTAAAACTGAAGAGGTAAAATAATAGTCACACATTATTCCTCTGAGCTAATTTCTGTTCTGCTGAAACGACCAGCAAGAGCTTGGCAGCGATGTGAGACGCTGGTGTTTCAGAGCTTGTGTTTTACCTGCTTTGACTGTTGCCTGCGAGGACGGGATCTGCACCGTGAACCTCTGCCCGGTGAGCGACACGGGGGTGCCGACCTTCGCCGAAACAGAGACCGCCTGCGCCGAAGGGGTGCCTGAAATTCAGAGCAGGGCGAGCAAAGAGTTGTAAGAAACAAGGCCCTCGCCCTCGTCAGCTTGCCCGCAACACAGGAACTACTATTTTCAAATAAATGAGAAAGCCGAGGACCCCCCTGATCACACTGATGCTCAGTGGGGCTCTGCCAGCTGCTCAGGTGCAACTGCACATTCAGCTCTGCCCGAGCGTTAGCCCTGACGCTACGGTCCGATGGTGCCCAACACTGCTGAATGGCTGAGGAAGGTTTTAGAATCCTAGTCTTTTTTTTTTTTTCCTCCTCTGTCACACCATCAAGATGGGAAACCCAAATCGAGCTGTTTCTCACCCAAAGTAGGAGTGCTCGGTCTGCTGCTCACGGCACCAACACTCAAGCGAGGGACTGTTATTCGGCCAGCAGAGGACGAGACCTGTGAAGAGAGAATAAGAATCAGGCACGAGGCGTAACGAGAGACATTAACAGTTCTGAACATGGACAAAAGCAGCAGTTTTTTTTTCCTACAGACCCGACGTTGCAGCAGGGATGGGCTGGGCTGACACCCCAGCACAGAGGGGCTCAACTCTCTGGGGCATCAAGAGCCCCACGAGGGACCCTGTGGAGGCCAAACCCCACGAGGGACACACAGACCTTCCTCAAGACCAGCTAAGGTAAAACCGGGCCTTGCACCTCATAATAAGGACACCAGCAACATGCAATTGGGCACTCCTGCTCACCAAGAGATGGGCATTATGGAAATCAAAGCAAAAATGCATTTTTTTGGACAATTCTAAACATCCTAGGCAGCTTGCACAGCCCGGCAGGTCACAGACCTGACATGAGGCCAAAGAGCAGCAGCTGCCTGATCTGACAGACAGCATCCAGGACAAGCACGCGCTTGTTATATACAACAAAGCGTAACTAAAACCTTTTAATGTGTATTTGTTCTTCCAAATTCTATTTATCACTATGAAATATCCCATATCAATATCTGAAATATGACCTCAGGCTCACTTGTGGAAACGCTACTTTAATATGAAGGACCATAGAATACCACAGATTCGAGTATTTTTCAGCAAGAAAAGTGAATCTTCCCCTCTAAAACAACAACACACAAGG
>JAVCKT010036381.1:32977-45301 GCA_032273925.1 Rhynchotus rufescens | reverse complement strand
GTACTGAGACTTTGATCACTCTTAACAGTTGCCATTTCAACAATATGTATGTGCTGGATTCCCTCACCCACTGTGCAAGTCACTGGAGGACAGAACAAGCTGCTAACTGGCACATAGCAAATTTTACATGATTTTTTTAATAGTAATATCAGATTTGCAATTCACATAACTCAGCAGAAATCTCTTGAAGTCACTGAATCCATGTCAGTTTTAAACAAGTGACATTTGGACTCTAAGTGCCTTGACTAATGTTTAAATACAGGCAGTATATTGTAATGAGGAGGGTTCATTTTTAAGTCCTTGCTAAGATGCGTGCTGAGGAGCTGCAAAATATGGTCAGATAATTGTGCCTGTGCAGCCCAGGGGTCCTGGGGCAGCCTGCAGTGACTGTCTCCATTAACGAGATTGTCTAAGTTCCTTTTAGCCTCTCAATAAATATTCATCCCCCACCCAATTTCCTGGGCCCTGTTCCTAAAAATCAAGTGAGAAGACATGAGGGTGCCCATATTGGTGCAATCAGGTCAAAACTCCATCTTTAAAAGTAGCCAAAAGGGACTGTTAAGTGAACGGAAATATGCGTTGGATCCTGCCTGGGAGGGTTCTCCCAACTTCCAAGCATTTTGAGACCTGGGACTCTCTGAGCGAACTTACCCCCAGATTGGTGGGAAGCAGCTACTCAGTGGGCAAATGTTTGTCCGAGCACAGGGAAGCTTTTCCTGAGGCAAGTCGGCATGGGATTCACACACCCCTGGGAATGTGACGGTGACTGCTAGTGCAGTGGACTCTGTGAAAACACCAAAGGTTTGGGGGGTAAGGGGCAAGAAGGCACAAGTGGTTCTGAAGGAGCCTGGCCTGGCTTTTGTGTCT
Source organism: Rhynchotus rufescens (assembly GCA_032273925.1). Taxonomy (NCBI): domain Eukaryota; kingdom Metazoa; phylum Chordata; class Aves; order Tinamiformes; family Tinamidae; genus Rhynchotus; species Rhynchotus rufescens. The sequence continues at coordinate 44,434 of JAVCKT010036381.1, read as the reverse complement.
TCTGCTGGAACTCTTCTGCTTTACAGAAATAAATATTAACTGGAAAAGGAAGGGGAAGCACAGCTCCCAGGGCAGAGATGGGGATGGGACACTGAGGAACCTCCATCCTTCCCTTAAGGTCTCCTTTGCAGCCAGCAGGAAAGGCAGCAAGATCTCCACAGAACATCTGAACGGGCTGCATGGTCCCAGCCCTCATTTTGGACTCCTACTACCCAAGTTCAACCTGTCAGTGCTGAGGAGGCCCTACAGAGATGAGGCTCTGTAGTCCTAAGGGACCAATCCATCCCTCAGAACTGTTTCCCTAGAAACTGACACAGGGTAGGGAAAAAGGGAGGTGAAATCAGGAAATATTTTGTGAGACAGAGGCTTCCTGAGGGAGGGAGGGAGCGAGGAAAGAGGCTTCTCGAACGTGTTGAACTCGCCAGGGACATGGGCGGGTGGGACCAGAGCCCTGGGACCATCCCACGATGGGATGGGATGGGATGGGCACGTTAAGGGCCGTGCTCTGTCCAAGGCACGAGGGAGGCAGGTGCTCAACACGGGCTATTAGGTACAGGCAGCTACAGGCAATTATTCTGATCATTAAGGATTCTCATCAGCACAACTTTGTATTATGCTACAGATACAAGAGAGACGCAATCACAGGACCAGTCACCTTCCCGTTTTCAAGGAGACTCATAATATATTTGGGAGCATAAAATACCAACCTTCAGCTACTTTATTCAAGGCTGAAACACACAGGTTTTGCTTGGGAGATGTTTTGCTTAGAGATGCAAGCAGGAAACCTTGCAAAACTTTAAACCAATATTCTAATTACATTTCTTTTTCTACAAACTAGGGAATAAGCTTCTTGGAAAAACAGTTTGCAGCACAAACACTGCCAGAGATGAAAGTGAGATTCTTGACTGTAAACAGACCCTTTTTGGGCACCCCTTTAAAAATACCTTTAATTATGAAACTGATTTACCCAACTATGTCTTTCCAGCACTAGATCCAGTACCCGCAGTTGCTGCGCGCTACAGAGGCTAAACGCAGGGCAGGAGGCAATCCCTGAAACCGTCCTCTTGGCGAACAGCTACTGAAGGACAAACTGGAGGTTAAAAGCACGTCCTGAGAGGGGACAGGGACACACCACGGGGCAGTGCCCAGCGTCGCGAGCTCCCCGCTGCGCAGGCCTGCTGCTCTGCGCCAGCTGCACACCCCACTGGTGCTGTGCTTGAGACAGGCCCGGAGAGGGTTTGCTGCGGAAAACACAAGTGGCACTGACGAACACCTCACGTTTTAACCTCCCCTGCAGGTCAGGCTTGGGGGAGGGAAGGAAGGGCAGGCTGGAAACCCGGCCTGAGGGCCACCGGCTGTGTCAGAGCTGCCCTCCCACACAGGCTCCCGGCCCTTCCCCATCCCTTGCATTTTCATAATCTTCCCTTCTAGCGTTCCAAAGGAATAAAATGCCAGGCCAATTGCCTCGCTAAATCACTCTGGTGAGGTGGCTGCTCTCCCTTCCCCACTCTGCACCTCAGGCGGGCGCTCCGAGGGGCTGAGTTTAAGCACACAATAATAGGCATTTTTCTGGCTGCCGGGCTGGGCTCTGCTGCAGGAGCCTACAGGGCAGAGCCCTCTGCAATCTGAAAAGCCCCAGAATGGAAGTTTCTGACTCAAAACGTCCAGTTCTCTCCCAGCACCCCAATGCTTGTCCCCCTACTCATGCTTGCAGGATCACGCTCCTTGAGTTTAGCCTTAGTTTTACATTAGTCTCCTACCAGTCTTATTAGTACCTGATGAAACATCTGAGCCCCTGTTTTCCTTGGCTGCCATAATAATGTGACTGTAATACACATATCAGGTATCTATGTATTTAAATCTATGTATGTAAATCAACCAAATAATGAAAGAGACTACTCCCTGGATTCAATCCGGAATTCAGTCCTTTGCAACAAATCCAAACCTTGCTCAGATCTCCTTGCTGATATCTAGTTACACTAACTACCATGACTCAGGTGAATATAAAAAAAGCACAAAATGAGGAAAAGCAGGTAAAAACATTTGTGTCTGTCTCCATTGATCGTGACCAGTTGCCCTTAGAATAATATCTGAATCATAAAACAAAAGTAGTTCCCAGTAGTTCAGTGTGCAGCAAACGTTAAACAGCACCAGTGAATTTATAGTCCATGATATAACCCCACTATCACCTGCTAGGGACAGTTTAAGAGTTCCCCAGGATCGCAGAGGTGTCTTTACGTGGCACATTTAGCAGCCTCATCCTAGCAAGGATGATAGAAGCCTGTCATGAAATCTTGTGTTATAGTCAATGGGCACAGGAAACGTCAGACACAAAGCAGACCCCTGGGCAAAGATTCAGTTGAGAAGATACTGCTGTGTTAGATCAATCTGAGGATATTAAATACTCAATATGCAGATAGAAATACTTCATATTTAGTCATTAAGAACTCCAAGCGCACTTCCACATTCAGGGAAAAAAACTCCCTCAGAATACAGCCAAAAGTGCTTATGAGACTGCAGCACTGACGCGTGGTTTGAGTACATCCCGACTCCACCTTCGCTCCATATGCATCTCCCCTTTCACAACCACAGGCAATCCTGGCACTGCTTTGCAGTCATATTTGCTTAAATACCCTCAGTAAAAGCAGGAGAACCAGTCTTGTGAGAGGGCTTTCTCCACAGGCCTCCCAAGGCTTTCCCACTCTTTCCAAGTCCCTGGGAAAGCAGATTGCAAAACCACCCCAAGCCTTGGGAAAGCCCTGTCCCACAGTCACTGCTGGATATTCTTTAGCTGAGATATTGTGGATAATTGTGCCTGGCTTCTGTGCTGAAATCTGCTGCCCTGGGTAGGGGAGCTGAAGAAAATACACATTTGTCCTATGGGAAGGGCTGCAAGGAGGCACCCAGGCTGTTCAGCTGCCTCTGCTAGGGGGGAACAAGCGGAAAAGGACAGACAGTGAAGGTAGAAATTGCCTCATCTGTCTGCTAAGCTGTTCTTCGTCCTCCCAGCAAGCTGGGGACAAACCAGGATACCCTCAGGGGAGCAGACAGTGGGGTCCTGTGTGCTTGGCCCCGCTCTCCACGTCTTTGATACCCACATTTTCACCAGCAAGAGACAAACAATTCCCACAGGGATGTTGCAGGGGCTCGGTAGCTATTTTTTCAGTGAGGCCAGAGCCACAGTCCAACTTACTGTCTAACAGACTGCTCTTAATCAGGAAGCCGGGCAGGGGGAAGCTCTGAGGCGAGCGGGGGGGCAGAGGCGGCGGCAGTGCGAGCAGAGCGTGGGGTGCAGGGTGCAGCAGAGCAGAGTGTGGGGTGCAGGGTGCAGCAGTCGAGCGTGGGGTGCAGGGTGCAGCAGAGCAGAGCGTGGGATGCAGGGTGCAGCAGAGCAGAGTGTGGGGTGCAGGGTGCAGCAGAGTCGAGCGTGGGGTGCAGGGTGCAGCAGAGCAGAACGTGGGGTGCAGGGTGCAGCAGAGTCGAGCGTGGGGTGCAGGGTGCAGCAGAGCTGAACGTGGGGTGCAGGGTGCAGCAGAGCAGAGCGTGGGGTGCAGGGTGCAGCAGAGCCGGGGGCACCAAACCGCAGCCCTGGCTGCCAGGGGGACCCCTCTGGTGCTGAGCTCACCCTGTGCACGGGCTGCAGACGAGGGGGCTTTACAGCAACTGCAGCCTCCCCGCGGAGCCGCGGGCCCATCGGGAGCAGCCTTTCAAAATCCCGCTTGGCACCGGACTCCCGTTCACCCGATGCTCGCAGCGAATCCCACTACGTCCCGTTGCTGCTCTCGCCCATCCAGGCCCTCTCTTTCTGCAAGCCCCAGGAGGTTGGCTCTCCTCTCCCTCCCTTTCCCCCTTCCTTCTCTTTTAATTCATTTCTAGAACCCAGCAGAATGTCACCGCTGATGTGATTCCTCTAATCAAATTCTTCTGTAAATACAAATCAGCTTACTATTTCTCAGACCCCTTTAAAATAGGAATACCGAATATTTTATAGATCTATTCCCACACGCTAAAACTGATTTCAGCAGTGACTGTCAGTTTGAAAAATTAGCCTTACTTACTGTTCTCTGGGTATTGGCAAGGAAAGCTGACGGGAGCATCATGAGCCACCATCCCGGGGGCTCTATGATTAAGCTCCTGAGTTCACGTCAGAGCAGATGAAAGGATTAAAAGGCTTAAATCTTCTTTATTTTTTTTTTCTCTCTAACGAACTAACTTTAAATATTTGACAATTCTTAGAAAGCTATTGAGTTTGTAATTCTGCTTTTTTAAATGGTGATTTATGAAAAAAATCCCAGAGCGATCTATTTCTTTATAATTTTCTATCAGATTTCTGTGCTTTATCCAGAGTGATCACCTACCTACTTGGTGGAAAGTTTTAACAGGGTCTAAAATGTTAAACAAAATTAAAATTGAAATCAGCATTGCCAAGTTTGCTAAAAAGAAAGTCTTCAAAAGTAAAAACCATTTAGCTGCATATTGTTTGCTCGTAGGCAAAAAGGAGACAAAAACATCTAAATTAAGGAGTTGTGAGAAATATTTTTCTCCTGGACATTCTCGACTTCCACTTTTTTGTCACGCTCTATAAGGGACTTAACAAGTTACCCAGCTGGGGATGGGACTGTCCCTCCAGTACGGCAAGCGCAGCCGGTTCCTTTCATTTCCTTCCGTCTTGCACTGCTGACCTGGAAGGTGCCTCTTTCTCCTGTGGTAAGGGCATTTATTAAAGGCATCTGTGGCCATATAGATTAGGATCTAAACCGAATCCTCCTACAAATCTGTGGAAAGCCTCAAATTTTCATGACTATGAGGCTGGAGCCTCCCAGTGCAGCCTCAGACCCCTCTGCTGGGATAAGGACACTCGGTCAGAGGGGCAGACACTCCAGAGGACAGACATTGGTGTCTTGGTGCCACCAAGCATTAAAAATAACCATAACCCTGTTGAATGGTATTTTCTGCACAAACAAAACCTCCCGTTTGTGTCATTTTTACGGGGGAGTAGGGAGAGGGACCTCTCTGAGAGGCTCATTTTTATGAAAGATGGCTTCATTTGTAAATAAAATTACATAATAAAGAATAACATATAATGAATCTGAGGCCCAAATTGCCCCCTTATCATGGTGGTCTTATCAAAGTGGATGCTCCACTAACCAGATGTCTCTGTGCTGCTAAAGGAAATCAACAGGGCAGCCAATCTCCTGCCTTGAAAAGGAAATAGAGCAGGAAAACTTGAGTTGGTGATGGCTTGTACTGGGATAGAATAAAAAGGAAAATGTGTCACAAAGGTGTTTGTCAGTAAACATCCCTAAGAATGTGTTCAAAATGCATCAATTTAGACACAGACCTGCTTTCCTTGGGTCTTTCCTTTAACAAATCAAACACATAAAGCCAGTGGAAAGTTTGCCACCCACAAGGGCTGTTCTCCTCTCTGCACCCGCTCAGCCCCTGGCTGGACAAGGGAGCCTCTTCCCATCACCTTCAGTCCTGTCTCGAGTCCAGTCTGGACAAAATGCAGAACGAGGGACAAGAAAAATTACAGCAGGAGCAGCCAGGCTTTGAAAGAAGCAGCATCATTCATTATGTGAGACAGAGTGCTTTTTTTCTCACATAATTACTTTTCTTTCATGGTTTTTCTTCTTTTCAATAAAACAAAGGATATGTATTCAGCCAAAGAAATTAGATTTCATTTAATAACATACTTTGGGCTTGATTCACTGTTCGAAGAGGAAAGAAAAGAGATGGGGGGCAGAAAGAGCAGCTGTTTGCAGGGCTGGCACACGGGCAAAGCCCAGGGCCAACAGGCACACACAGGGTGCCAGCCCTGCCATGCTGGGAGCTCCAAATCCCGGTGGAAGCCGCACGCCATCCCCAGGGACACGGGGGGACCCTTCCTGGCCGGCACCGCAAACGTCCCTGCTCTGGGCAGCGAGGGCAGCGCGCGGGATCTGGGGGCCAGTGGGGATGATGCTGCGTCCCAGCAGGAAAGCTGCACTTGCTGGAATGGATGTGAAACTGGGAGCGCACTGACAGTTCCTCCAAGGGTCATTCATGGGCATCATTTTTACGTAAGAAACAGCATTCCGATAATGCAGTTTGTTTGCCTAAATGTTACGAGCTAATCAGAATTAAAGGAAGAAGAGACGCGTACCTCAGAAATATTTGTGAATAAAGCAATTGGGGACAAAGCGTGGAAAAAAACTGCAAGAAAGCGAGCTTAGCGGTCAAGTCATCCCAGGTGCTCTTAGAGCTGGGCTATGAGAAAGGGGCCAGAAAGGCTCAGGGAAAGAAAAGGAACAGACAGGAGGGATCAAACTCCTGTAAAGAATTTGCCTCATGTCACGTTCATGGTCAAAAGACCCCTGAGAAAGGGGAGGCCACAATCCAGCCAGCAGGACTCGTCTGCTGACCGAGTTTGCCCCAGGCTGCAGGCTGGGCATCCTCACACCGAACTGCCGAACAGAGAAGGTGAATCTCCCCTTGACTTCCCGCTTCTCGGGCTCAAGACATGGATTATACGCATAGCTTTAATCTCTTAAGTCATGGAGAAGCCTCCTTGGTGCTCCTGCTTCCCTCAATACTCACCAGGATCCTATCCCGTCCCCAAATCTCTTGCTGTGGTGATTACGCTGAGGAGCTTCCTCTAGGCTGCTCTTCTAATGCTCTTTGATTCCCTGTGGCTACCTCTCCTCTGCCACCGCTCAAGGTCAAATCTCACTCAAAAAGCAGCGTACGAACGAGCGGCAACTTGAGAGAGGAGCAAAAACCAGGGCTGGCTTCGCAACACCAAATTGCTCGTCCTGAGAGGGAATAGGATCACAAGCAGGAGCAGAGAGGTGGGGACCACGACGGGACTGCTGTGAAACACGAGCACCAGCAGGGTCCAGCAGGCAAAGAAAGAGCAAGGTTAGAAGCAAGAGCCTGTTTGATGCACAGCATCCACGCAGCCCAGCAAGGCACACTGCCTGCTTCCCGTACACAAAGATATTGCAAAGGAATATTTGTATGGAAGAAAAAAAGGGGGGAAAAGCCAATCCAGAGGCCAGAGACCCACTTGAAGCCTGAGCCCCCATCAGAGGGAGCAACTTTACTAACACGGAGCTACGAAGAGGTCGAGGAGAACAAGCAGCCAGCAGGGAGCCGGGAGCACCCGCAGTGCGAGCTCTTCCCGGTCGGAAGGTCCTTCCCCATTGGAAGGGGCCTTCCCCCCACACCAGCCTGGCCACTGCAGGGGCTCCCTGCACCCACGGAGCCCCTTCTCCCATTCACTTGCTCTGCTCTTGGGCATCAGCAGCTTTCCATGGGGATTATGGAGATTTCTTACAAGAGAGAGACATGAATATTCATATGGAGGGCAAAAGTAGGTGTCACTCACATTTAAGACAAAACAAAAAAAAAAAATTGCCATTTTTTTACTGTTCCTCCAGGTATATGTAACCTGACTATATATAGGTGCCCTTAAGGTCTTCATGATAAATGTGCAGTCGTGTCCAAGCCCAGGTTTCCTCCATCTAAAAATATCCAGTATTTTACTACAGCAAGAGCACAACTTTGTCATTTCCCTTAAATCATGCTGGGCTTTTAGTGTCAACTCTCATTTTGCACAGCTACGAATGGCTCAGTTGTCATAGGAGACAGATATAGTCATGATATCACTTACAAATGATTTATTTCTATAAAGCACATAAAAATCATTTTGACCATATGGGCTTAATGTGCCAGTGGTGTAGCTACAGAAATAAAGGAAAAGATCACACTTCTGTAAGTAAGGAAAAGGAAAATGTCATATTATAAGAGCTATTGATAAACTGTGTCCAGAGTCTGTTTCAAGAGGATCAGATCATTGAGAGCAAGCACCTTCCCCTCGCAATACAGCGCGTTTGTCACCAAGCTCCCGGTTTCCTGCGGCCGGGCTCCAGGCTGGAAGGGGCAGTTGGACGCGGCGTGCAGAGCTGCTGGGCACCTGCTCGGCCGGTTAGCGCCCCGCTCCCCGCGGGCACAAGGAGCACCTGGGAAGGGCACAGCAGATGGAGGGAATGTTGCAAAATGTATGTTTTTGTTTGGACACCCTCATGGGAAGAAGGAAAGAAACAATCGTCTCTCTATCTATTGTTATATTGTTGCTACACTGAAACAACCCGCCAACAACTTGCTACATGATTTCTTGCAGTTTCAAGCCAGTTTTCCATTTTTTCTTTTTTTTCTCCACAAAACAAAGAGGTTCCTCCGCCCTGTCCCTGCTGCAATTTAGAAAAGCCACCAAGAGCTGCAGGGAAGCAGGGCAGAACTGCTGGGGCACTCGGGGCAGATGCAACCTCGGCACATGCCAAGCCTCGTCACACGTCACCTTCCTCCCGCTTAGGAGAAAGGCTGCTCATGTCTTTCTGTGCCCTTCACAGCTTTCGAAAGCCTTGGACAACAGTCAGACTGCACCTGACCTGACTGCACTGGCTCCAAGAACAACCTCTTCCTGAACCGTCTTCTACTTCCTAACACCCAGATGATTCCTGCAGTCCTGGGGATGTTTCAATGTACAAAGTTAGGCAAAACTGAGCTTTAAAAGTAGCTCAGGGTTCTACTGCTTCTGCAACATCTGAAGTATGCCAGTGGACTAAGCTATGTTGCACAGGAATTGCCACTGCCCAGGAACTCACATGGAAAATGCTCAAAAGCCAAAATTCAGCAGGGAACTCCAAGGGAGAAGACATCCCAGATGCCCACAGCATGAGCATCTTCCATGCTGGGGATTGCTATGATGCTCCTGAAAGATTCCAATTTCCTTTATTCCATGGCTTCAAGAAATCTGTGTGCCTTCAACAGCGTGAATTAGGACTTTTTTCTTTCTTCCTATGTGAAGAGAGTACAGCTTAAAAAAAATAATTTTGTGCTACTCCTCAGAATGTGCTACTCATCCCTAGCTCCAAGGAGCAAATCCCTGGAGCAGACTCTGTTGTTGCTACGGCATGAGAAGCTCTGCCGTTTCGTTCCCAGCTGCAAGGAAAGGGGCTTTGTGACTGCGAGCACCTCCAAGCACAAACTGGTTAAAAAAGTATCTAAAATATACATGAGGAAAGAGGGGCACACATTTCTCAATCAAAAATAAGTTACAGGACAAAGGGCATTGTGCCTGCATCAAGAAAATCTTGAGTAGTTAAATTTCACATGAACCGTTCAGAATAATTTTTGAGGATTCATTCTGTAAGAAAAAAATCATGGCTTTCAATTTTTCATTGCTCCCTCTTGACAAACTAAAGGTAAATTAAAAGTATTCCCTCAGATGCATTAAGGTAGAGCATGATTCTTTATGCTCCAGTTACTGGAAAGACCACAGCAGTGGAAATAACTGAACTAAAAAATTCTATGAAATATACAGCTCCTTTAGCTGCTGCGCACGCGGCTTTTCTGAAAACATGAGCTTCAAAAGCTCCCAAAACCCTACGCAGAACAGAAGACGACAGCGAGAGGGACTGCATCTCAGCAGGCTGCAGCGGGGCAGTTAAGCAGGAGTCTTTGGGCAGCTTAAGAATAGGTTTGACAGGTAAATTCTCAGTGGCCAAGCCTAAGGAGCTATCTTACCCACAGCATCAAGAAAGCACCAAAGCTGGGAGCCAAAATTGGTGGAGGAGGCGCTGGGCACTCGGAAGCGGGGCCGGTTTTGGCTGCGGGAAAGCGGCCGCCCGCGCTGCGCCCAGCATGGACACGCGGGCCCTTGTGGGGCCCCTTCCTTGCGCCATCCAAAGCACCCGTTTCAGTGGAGACGCTGTAGAAGCGACTGCTTTATCCCTGTCCACGGTCCTGGGAGTATCGGTCAGGAATAACACAGGTCTCTGAGCATGCAGGGTTCCTTATGCCACCTCAGTGACGCTTTGAGTTATTTCTTTATCTAAAGAGAGCAGAAGAGCGGCACAGTGCTCCTGCCTGGAGAGCAGAGGAGGAAGAGTTTACACAGGGCAGAAGCAATCAGCAGGCAGTAAAACAGCCTCTTTGGCCTTCCTGGGAACAGAAGCCTACTATTCCACTGGAGAAGCTGCCTGCCAGTCCATCCAGACCAAGAGTTCAGCCTAGGTATCAATAACAAAGCCAAGGAGGACCCGAGCGCAGGCGGCGATGTGGCCAGGAGGGTGCAACAACATTCCCCCAGGCCGAGGTGGCCATGAGCCTGGGCTGCGCTCGCAGCAGCCGCCGCAGCCCCAGACAGGCAGCAAAATCCCGCTCTAGGTGACCCAGATCTGACAAGACTTACCATATCATTCTGCTATAGCCCCTGCTCCCCCTGCTCAAGGGTGAGGAAGGAGCAACGCTTGCCAAAGTGAACAGAAATGACTGAATGATTAATTCCTCCTTGAGCGGAGCATGGAGACGTACATCAGGAATTAACACTCACTAAATGAAAGAAAAAAAGATGTAGATGTATTAGACAGCGGTAAAATGGTCACAGCACAGTTCAGCTCTGCTAAACGGGAGGATTAAGGACCAGCCCAGCAAGGGAGGAGGCAGATCTGTGCCATGCGAGGTGTTGGTGCTGATGGTAACTGGATAACTGGAAGCCCTGTGGGAGATATCAAGCCTTGATCACAGAGGAAGAAAGACTGAGCCTGCTAAATCCGGACAGCTTGACCAGGGAAGGCTGAGAAGCAGCAAAACCAGACTGCGTAAATCCTTTATTTATAGAGAATAATCACCAGCAAGCTGGAGGAACTGTAGGAATACAAACAGAGCTCTTAGACTGGAGAGAAATAAGTACAAGAAATATCAGGCAAAGTTTTCAGAATGAGGCCTGTTAAGCAACAAAACGCAAGTTCTGCAGCAGCAGTGCGAAGACAGCCATTCCAGTCAGAGTCACAGCAAAAACAGCTTTGGGAACACACACTGATAAAGTAACTGTCCTATTGGGTATTCCAGGAGATCTTTGCTACCTTTAGTAGCCTTCAGTCTTCAAAACAAGAGGATTTGAAATAAACAAACAAAAAACCTGCAAAATCCAGAACACATGCATGAAATACAATATGGGGTTATAAGAGCAAACAGCTGTGGCTGCTAATACACCTGTGCAGAAAAAAAAAATAATCCCCTAAGAAAATAAATAACTTTCACTATATGCTTACCTGTTATTATATATTATATGGATAATTATGTAGAAAAAATAAACTGCAAATATCTGCAAGAAGTGCTGTAAATGAGTTTATCTGCACAAGAACCTGGTGGCCTGCGATATGCAATGCAAGTTGTTGGTATCACAAATCCCCGGAAATCAAGACAATTAATAATACTGGTTTCTTGTGAGGAGTTTGCAGAGACTTTTAGCAACGTGACAGCTCTGTCGTTAGCCCCAAACAGACCAAGCGGGGCAAAAGGACCCCTGGCAGCACGTGTGCGGGTGCTTTCTCGCCTGTGATGCACACACGCGCTGGTTATACCCTAAGGGCAGCCGCCGCTGCGCCGGGAAACGCAAGCCGGGCCGTT
>JAVCKT010036381.1:6518-32877 GCA_032273925.1 Rhynchotus rufescens | reverse complement strand
CTCACACACACAGACACACTCACACACACTCACTCACACACGCACACACACACGCACACTCACAGGCACACACACACACTCACAGACACGTACACTCACAGACACGCACACTCACAGACACGCACACTCACAGACAGGAACACACAGACAGGCACACACACACACACACAAACACACACTCACACTCTCTCACACACACACAAAGACACACACTCACACAGACACAGACACACTCACACAGACACCCACACACACACAGACACCCCCACACACACAGACACCCACACACACACAGACACGCACACAAACTCACACACACACAGACACACACTCACACAGACACGCACTCACACAGACACGCACTCACACAGACACCCACTCACACAGACACACACACACACACAGAGACACACACACACAGGGCGCAGTGGGGCCCGCAGCGGTGCGGATGGACGGCTCACGGCCACAGGCACTGAGGAGCCGGCCGCCACCAGGCGCCCCAGGCTTGTGGGGTCTCTACCCCCCGCCGACACGCCGCCGCCGGGCTTGCGGGGTCCGCGGCAGCCCCGCGCGGACACGCGGCCGTCCTCGTGCTGCGGGCGGCGCCCGGCTGGCGGCTGCTGGGCACAAAGGCTCCGCTTAGGAGTTAGTCCCTGCCTGCCGGGGGGTCTGACCCCCAGGAGGAGCAGCAATGGGGCACATAGAGGGGCCTTGTCCCTTCCTTCCGCTGCCGTCTGTTGGGAAAACGGCTGCTTGGTGGTTGCAAGAGGAGTCTGTCGCGTGGGCAAAGCTGGGTGAGCAGGCGTTAGGATGAGCTTGGGCTGGAGTCTGGGGTCTGACCTGCTTTGAGAAAATTCAAGGGGAAGCTGCAGAGGTGCCCGGCTTTCATTTGCTAACCTGGAAAGGGAAAACTTTTCCAGGCCCCTTCCTGCACATCCAAGTGCGAGAGGTGCTGGGAAGGGGCCGCGGGAGCTATTCCTGGGTCTAAACCCAGCAACGTGCCCAAGCAGCTCCTCCTAAGCTCGTACTTAGCCTGCTGATCCAAGGCCTTCACAGAGCCGCTCGCTGCCTCTTTTCCAGTTGTCTGTGCAACAGCTCTTCCCCATGGATCTGCACATCACACTGTGTGTGGGTATTTCCTATTAAGCCTAGTTTTCCTTGCTGTTTTTCCTCCCTTGGTGCCTGCTGCTCTCTTGGCAAGCCCCTCTCACGGGCTGTGCTGCGGTTTGCTGTTTGTGAGGAATACCAGGTGAACCTTGGCGAAAAGGGGCCAGAAATCCAGACCCGAGTGAGGCACTCGGTCAGTTTGCTCCAGATTACAGAGGCTTAGTTAGGAAATTGCCCATGCAACACAAAAAATAGCGGCTAGCAGCAGCATCGCAGCTGGGGCGGACGTGCTGGTGCGTGTGCGTTTGTGCATTGCGCTTAGATGGGAGCACGAGGAAAATAACTGTGTGGAACAATTTGGAGAGCAGCGGGAAGCCCGTCCAACCCATACCTCCATGTGCACAGCTCCCTCCGGAAGCTAATGAGGATCTCTCTTATGGTGTGAATTCCTCCCCTGTGCTGCTTCTGTTTCCACAGCTTGCTCCCTGGAGACTCCCTTTGCGCTGGGTCTTGGGCTTTCAGTGTGATCCTGGGTGCAAGGCTGGATTCCCATCCCATCCGTGGGAAGCTGCGTTGGGGCCTGGGAAGAGTGTGAGAAGAGCTGAGGTGCTTTCTGTGGCTCAGCTGTGCCTTGTTGGTGTTTGGGAACACATCCCTGTAGCTGCTTCAAGGCTGTGGAAGGAGGTGGGCAGGGGTGGAGGGAGACCTCCCTGCACAGGCACCTGAGTGCTGAAATAGGGAGCTGCTGTGAAGCCAGCACAGCTGCTGACAGCACGAGATGCTTCCCTTGTTCCCTTGGGTGGGGTTGGTGGCTGTTCCCTCGCGCATGCTGAAAGTTGTTTAAATGTTTTGGTCATGAAGCCAAACTCGTTTTCAGAGTATGCCCCACCTTTCTATTTTCTGCAGTTTTTATTTTCTTTACATGTTTGTATGGGTTTCAAATGAGGAAGCTAGTGTTCATTCTGCAGAATTATTCAACATAGTCTTCTGATTAATAAATCACTAACCATACTGTATTAACCTTAAGGTACACTTGATGTGGGTGCCATGCTAATGTGGTGGTTGGTATTCTGTGGAGTCACCATCCTTCCCTGGCCCTTAGAAGCTCTCTTATGCTTATCAGTAGCAAATGAAAAGTAAATCATGCAAAAAGGGAGCCTTTTTTGGAGTTCAAGTGCAGAATATACTGTTAAAAAGCTTTGCATTGCTACCTTTTATGTATATAAAATGCTACTTCTTGGAAACAAATTTCAGGAATAGAGAAGTATGACATTATTAGTGTATTCAATGTATATTCAACAATACTTGACCTCGCTAGAGCACCATCCTGCGCTTTTCTAGGTGTCAGGTAAGCAGTGAGGTGACACCCAGGAGTTCCTTTGGGCCCTGGAGCCTCCTTCGGGCTCTTGAAGAGCCTGGCGGGTCAGGAGGAGTCTCTGCCCCTCTGCTGCTTTCAGGGTTTGCTCACGAGGTGTCTTCTCGTGGCCTCATCTCGACTCGTTGGGAGAGCCTGCCAGGCTGCTCCGATTATCCGCCCTAAAGGGCAGTGTCGGGAGTGCTCAGAATTGCTTACGGAGACCTAGGAGATCACGGTAGGAAATGCAGCATCCCGGAGCTGTATTTTGGATGTTTTCCTGTTCAGACAGATGCCGTGGAATGGCATTTAGCTTTGGAATGGCAAACTCAGAGTCCCCCTTGGTTAACTCGGATACTTCCCTGGTTTCTTTTCAAGTTTATACACCTCCTTTCTGGAATTTTGCTGCCAAGTTTACTTCCCTGTGACCAGCCATAGCTACTAAGCTCTGCTTGGGTTATTTCTGAGGAAAGTGGGTGCTGCTCTGGGTTTTGTAAGCAGCGTTTTCCCCCAGAAGTACAAATGACTCCTGTGCAATAGCTGACCTCTACCAGCGGGGGAAATAACATCCTGCAACTTCTTTTCCCACTTCTATTGGGGGAAAGTCTGAGGAGGTGTTTGCTTAGCAGGTGTAGTTTTTAGATCTGGAAGTGGCCGTGCAATTTGTGCATGAATTTAGTAGCAAGGCTACTATAGCAGAATGGATTTACTGAGAAGAATATCAAGTCAGTATGTGTCTGTGCATTACTTAAAGCTTAAAGTTTTTTGGGTTTTTTTTGGATATTTCTTTAAACAAGACTTTAATCCGCTTTGGAGAAGAGCCGAACTGCTTCACATGCGGTGTAGTCACTGTTGCTAATAGGCAATAATGCTTCAGATGACGTTAGGAAGTCTGAAGCACGCTGCAATTGCAGTTGTTTGCTTGAAAATAAAAATGTTTTGCTTCGTCGTAAGTGTTGAACATGATTATTTGCAAGTTGCTACTGATAACAGTGCTTGGTGGTTGTGAAATAGGCGATTTTAAGAACTTTAAGGAACAAATCCGTGGTGAGATAATCAAGTATCATTTCCCTGTTCTGTTCAACTAAAGAATTTTTGCTGAAGTAATAGTGATCAAAAGAAATACTGTGAAAGGACTTTAAACCAAATGAACTTGGGAAAAAGAAGCTGTTGGAAGGTCATGTAAATTTTTTCATCTCTACAGTTGAGAGCAACCTCTAGGTCAATCATTTTGCAGTAATTTGCAGAAATGTAAGGGCCTTAATTAAGCAAGTTCTAAATAAAAAGGGGCAACTAGAAATTGTTGGCTTTAATGTATTTATACAGCTGCATTTTTAAGGAGTTGAGGAAAAAGCATGCTGATCTCAAGAGTCAAAAATGAAAATTGCCATTTCATCCTGAAAGCTTCTGTAGGAATTTTCACAAATTCATCTGCTTTAGAACTGCTGCCACATGGTGTTAGTATAACTAGCTAAGCGGGTGGGAGCAGGCGCACCGACCGAGGCAATTTAATCAATCCCTGTGATTGTTATCAAATATAACGTTTTCAAGGGGCGATATTAGCCCGGGTTGTACGTGGCCTGACAAGCAATTGCCTAATGGAGCCGGCTGCGTGTGCGGTGTGAGAGCGGCTGCCGGGCTCCTAGCTGGGCCCAAAATTCAAGTTTGGATGTCTCAGGTGAGGACTTGGCCCATTAAATGAAACCACTAGAAAGACACTATAAAATATGCAACTCATCATTATTTACAATTTTTTATTTAAAAAAAGACTGAATATTATTCTATATTCTTTTGATTGCTGAATTATCTGATACTAACCTCTTGATTCTTCTGCCTGGCAAACCACAAGGATCCCGAGATATTTGTGTGAATTGTGTGGTATTTGCATCTAAAGCACAAGCATAGCTCTAGATGTGAATGGTCACAGAGCACTGGTGACCAGGCTGTGGCTGCTGTACAGTTTGTGAGAGCAGAAACAATACCAGGTGTGTGGGTAAAATGTATTCTTAAAAAAAAAATATATATATATATGTCACCACCACAGGCTATTGGACATGAATGTTCACTGCCGACTGTGCCATGTACTGTCAACTGTTCATTAAAGTGCAATATTACAGGCAGCAAAGCAAATATTTGGACCTCTACTGTGTCATCTGTGCAGTCAGGAGCCAGATCATCCTGTTTTATGGTGCTATTTGACTCTGTGTTTTCTAATGATATCATCAGAAACATAATAGACTGGATCTTCCCAAAATCTGTAATGATGCTATGGGGATGTATAACTCGGTAGCTGCAGCGTGGTTGAAAACACATTCTTGCCTAGGCAGATCAAAGTCAGGATTTAGCATTTGTGTGTCTATTTTGGGGTTTTTTCTTTTGTTTGCTCCTTTTCTAAAGGGCTTGATCAAACTCTCAGATTTCAGTGCCGGTTCCAGCGGTCAGCACTGGTTGCATTCAGCTCCGCTCGCTGGAAGGGCAGTTCCTGCAGTGACATCTGTGTGTTGAACATAGGGAGAAGGGCTCCGTGCCCCTGCTCCGGGGGGGACGAGAGGCCCCGCGTTGTGCCCCGGCCGGCTGGGCTTGGCTCTGCTCGCTGGGTCGAGGTGGCCACAGGCTGTAATTCAGCAGCCACAGAAGCGCTGCAGCCCCATCGAGTTCCATCGTTTCCCGTTTCCCTTTCTGCAGCCCGAGTAACTTTGCTGGCGGTGCTGCGAGGGGGGCCGCTGGGGGCACGGTGTGAACTGGCCGCTCTGCCTCGGGCCCTCTGCCGCTCGCGGCCTCCGTTCCTCGCTGCCCAGGGCTCTGCCCCCAGGCACTGCTCGGCCTCTCACCAATCTTGTCCAGCCTTGCCCGTGGGAATCTTGCCCATGGGAAAGTCAGAGCTTTCTCTGTGCTTAGGGTCTCTGCGTGGGTGCCGGTTTGTTCGGTTAATTATATTTGTATATATGACCTGTGTATTTAATTGACTGTGACAGTCCTGCTGTAACTGCAGGACTGATAGCACCCTGGAACCTGCTCAGTTCCAGGAGCACAAACCCGGAGCAATCCCCTCAGAAGAGCAGAACTGAGGGGAAATAAATGCAATATTTTCCTTCTGTGGTTTGCTCAGAATGCAGGTTATAACTCTGAGCAGCGCCAGTCCCGGCCGTATTGCTTCCCATTTCCTCCCTGCCTCTCCAGAGCTCTGTTGATGAAGAGCTGAGGCTAATTGGTGCTTAGTATCAATATAAAAGTAGTAATGAAAGAAATGTCATGGCCAAGGCTGAAGTGAATTAGCAGTATAGCTATTGTGGTAACAGCTATTACTGCAGTTTCTTGATTGTCTGGACCATTGGCTTCTGATATTAAAACGGCCCTTTTGTATGAAACATCTATTTACAAGGATGACAATTTCCCACAGCCCATGCAAAGGGCGCCGGGGCAGCGCCGGAGCAGTGCGGTGCCGAGCTCATCAGCCTGGGAATAAAGGATGGAAGAGGAGTTGTGGCCGGGACTGGGTCCTGAAAAAGTCATAGACAAAATTCTATGTCTCGTTATTACTGTTCTTTTAGATAATACAGCCTATGGAAAGAAATAGAGGTGATAATCTCTAATATGTGGAAGCTTCCTAGAAATTGGAAAAGAATCGGTGGTCCGGCTTTCCTAGGCTCCTGTAGACTCTTCAGTGAAGAAGGGGCAGCCTGTAGACTGTAAGTGAAGTAGTAATCTTGGTGTCCAGCTAGACAGTGTAGGGGTTAAACCTGAACTCTAAAGAAGGCTGCTGGTCTCTGTCCCCGGAATAAGGGCTGTGTGGTTCAAGCAGCAGCTCTGCTTTGGTTCTGGCTCTGCTGCACGGGCAGGCGGGATCAGCCCCAGCTCTGTGTGGGGCTGCAAGGGGAACTGAGGTTGCGGCTCTCCGAGGCACTTGCCTAAGAATCTTCTCCTTCAAACTTAAATTATATTGTCAGATCACTGGTAAAATTAGGGCAAGTTATGCTTTCTGTACAGCTGAAGTACACTGTATGAACAAGCACAAAGATACGTTCTTGCATGTTTGTTATTGTATATATTTTGCCTAAACTTATCAAAAGCGAATGGGGGGAAAAAATCCTGCCCCACTGAAATCTGTGGAGTGCTCACGCTGACTTCAGCTGCCCTGGAGTTCCAAATTGCCTTCCTCCCGCATAGAAGCTTAAATCTGGGGAGCTAAATTTAGCCCAAAGCTTTTTTTTTCTTTCTTTACAGCTAGGAAGAGCTATAAAATCCGAAAATAGCAGCCTCTGTTGGTACTGATGACATGGCAGGAGCACTAATATTGTTGCTGTGAAATCTAAGGCTTTAAGGAAAAGGAGTTAAAGCAAAAATACACGATTCCCTTCACTGTCTAAACACAGATAGAGTTTGTTGACTTTGGCACAGCTGCAGCACAGGGCGTTTGTTCCCTTTCCGAACAGGCTTCTCCTGTACACCTAGGAGCGCCTCTGGTTAATCCCTCACTCTGGCTTTGCCAGGGTGTAAATCCCCGCGGCAGGAAAATGCGGTGGGAATTGGAGGAGCTGCGCGGGGCGGGATGCAGAGCCCCGCATGGCTCCCGCTCTGTTGGGTGCTCTGGTACCGAGGGCCGTGGGCAGCGGGAGAGGGAGCTGCACACGGAAGGGAAGGGTCTGAGAGGAGTCTCCGAGGAGGAGGGATGTCACAGAGCAGGGAGCACGGCTAGGGCCGGGTTTCTTTTTGGGTAAAATGAGCCCAGCACAACCTCCAGAACCATCTTCTGGATCAGTGAGTCCGTGTTTAAGGACCAGGGCTCCAGTTCAGCAAAACACTGATGTGTTTTCCCTCCTCCCAGTCCCTTGTGTAGCAATAAAGCCCAGAGTGTTTGCTTAGGTGTGTGCTCAATCTGCACTAAACTACACCCTCTGAGCATCCAGGTAGTATTTCACAGGCTGTCTTCTGGTACAGAGTGTGGTGGTTAAAAATTTCTGTCCTCCTTAATGATCAGTGTCAACTGAACACGACTGTCTTTGGCTTGGACTTCTGCTGTACCAGGGACGGTGAAGGCACCGTGGGCAACATCAAGTCTCTGTTGCTGACAAGCAGTCCCGTGTGGGCATGGACAGAGATTTCCATTTCCTCTGAATACGTATGAAATTTTGTAATTTTGTACATGCCTCAATATCTTAGAGTTATAATAATCTCATTACAAAGTTGTGTACAGAAATACTTGGTGGATCTTTTTTGTTTTAATTTTTTGCCTGGCAGCATTGTGAGCCTCTTAGAAGAGGCACCATCCTAGTGCTTAGGTTGCTGGGGAGATAGAGACACCTACACCTCACAGGCCCTCTTGGCACATGCAGTGTCTACGTATAGATAAAATCTGAGTGCCTGTATTTCCCCTTACAAGCTTAGGGTATTTTATAGAGGATCATGGTGCTAATAAAGTAATGAGAGCAGTCCATAGAGTAAAAAGGCAAAAAAGAGAAGCAAACAAACCTCTCTTTCTAATGAATACAAGAACTGGCCAGGTCTTCTGTTGTTCTTGACCAGGCCTGGCCTCTCGGGGCTGGAAGCATTTCTGTCTTGTCCTTTGATCTGGGCAGGTCTTCTGCCATCAGAGTTCCACAGAAGCAGATCTTCCAAAGCTAAAAAATAAATAAAATTCCAGCTCACAGCTAATATAAATGGTATGAAACAGAAGGATAAATGGGGGGGGAAAGTCTGATTTGACATAAACAAATTAGAGCTGTTGACAGTGTGGGTGATTTTCAGAAGTGCAGTTCCATTAAATTCACAGATATGAATCCTGACAAATAACAAGCCACGGTAATTTATATAAACAAGGAAGGGAAGTAATGACTGGATGTGGAAACCTAGCACGAGTTGGTGGTTAGCACAGCGCGCGGCACAACGGGGCTGCAGGGGAGCAGGACGCTGCTGCTGCTCGGTGCCTCGCTGCAACGCGCTCCCTGCACGATGGTAGGAAGCCTCTAGAAGTGTTTGCAGCTCTTCTGTGGCTTTCACACTTCTTATATCGAAAACAGAAGGCACCTTTAATCCATGTGCTTTGGTACCAAAGTCACACAAACCCAGGTTTCTTGATGCTGTGCTGTATGGAGACCTGCACATGGTGGAAGATGTCTCCTGCAAGAAGGGCAGTTAAGAGCCTGGAGGTCAGGTCAGTGCAACTAGCAGATGAACAGAACGACTAGTTAATCCATTGCCTGGAACTGCCCTTGTTCATCCAGCGCTTGTGCTGCTCGAGGCTGAGGTTTCCCTGCTTGTGTTCAGTGCGAGTGGTCAGGGCAGCGTTCCTGCCTCCGGGCGTCTCGCGAACTTCGGATTCCTGCTGGCTTTAATTTTAGCAGGAGCTTTTTTCACCTTTCGGGACTTTTAATGGGCACACCTATTAAAAATTCAAAGCACTGTATTTATTTAGATAAATGCCTTTAATTATAAATGTTCAGCCATATGGCTGTTAGGACTAACAATGAGTGGGATAAAGGAAAGGGAGACTTTATATAACAAAACTGATTTAGAAAATAGAAACTTTTTTTCTGATGTTTCACATAAGTTTAACAAGGACGTTGTAGACGATGGCTTGCAAACAAAATCTTGGTTGGCTATTTTGCTTCTGTTTCTTGTTTTGGGGGGGGTTATGCCTTGCTGTTGAAGAGTGTCTGTTAAAAAACAAAGGGGATGCCTCAAGGAAAGCCAGATGGCTGAATATGGGCATCTGAAATGAAAATAAAATATTCAGCTCTACATGTGTGCCTTAAATATTCTTAGCTGTAGTCATTTGTTTACGAGCCAGACTCCTTTTGGTATTTCTTTTGCTTTCGTCACTTTGATCTTGTTTTGCCTGTGTTTTAGTAGATCAAAGGTAAGCAGAAATGCGGCTAAGAAAATTATTGTCCTTGTTTGTCTAGTTCCGAATAACAGACATGAGGTCAGATTTTGGCCAGATACCACATTTTAAAGGTTGCTTCAGACCTGGGAAGCGAGCAATGTGTGTGGCAGTTGTGGTGCGGCGGGTTCGTGTTCGTTGGCTGTGTTGGTGTGAGCTTTGGAGGGAGCCGGGGATGTGGAGGAGCGTTTGCAGTAACGTTCGCGAGCGCAGGCTCTGCCGCTGCGTGTGCATCCCTCGTGAAGGCCTTCCATCCTGGCCACGGTGTCCCTGTCATCTGGTGCCGTGCTGTGCAAAACGAGCAGCGCTTCGGGAGAGCCTGTGCGGGGACGAGCGTCGGCACCGTCCGCTGAAAAGCAGAGTGAGGGCACGTGAGAGCAACCTGCTTCCCCAGCAGCCCGGCTGAGCCCGGTGCGGTGCGCAGAGCTCCCGCAGTTACCAGCGGCTTTATCTGCCATACGGAGCAACCTCTGTGGAAAAGAATCTGCTGGTTTACAGGTTAAAACAGGCCAGGATTGCTGTTGTGTGTTAGCCCACGCAGGAGCCCCGTGGTCGCCGCTGGCGCACGAGGCCGGCACAGTCCCGGCTGGCAGGGCAGGCGCTGGTGCGTGTGGCAGCCCTGGTGCTGGGCGCGGGGCTCGGGGCCGCGCGGAGGCTGCGGTGCCGGGGCTGCACCGGCGCCTTCCCGTCAGGGCTGCGCTCCCGCAGCGCCCGCCTACAGCGGCGTATTTTTAGAGCCCTTGCATAACACAGCAATGTCAGATGCTGTTTTGGGTGCTTTCGAGAAGATTGGGAGAGTGAGAAACGGATTAAAGCTCACTGTAGGACTCCTGGGTGCACACAAATGTGTGCAATTCTGTTCCTGGTCTTTGCTGCGGTGCTATTAGGGTGTTCCCGTGTGCCCGAGGCACTGTAATGGGCATGCTTGAGGCTGAGCCTGCCTTGGAGCAGGCCAAAATAACAATAAACTCCTCGTCCAAGAACCCGAGGCCCCTTGGGTGGCTGCGATCATCTTGTCTTGCAGCTGAGGTCCCGGTCCTGGAGTGGCTTCCGTGGCCTTTGAGCGGACGCAGATGTGATCCGTGGCTACCTGCTGTGCAGGAGAGAAAGTCCCTCCCTTTCAAAGCGCATTGCCCTCCTTGCTGGGAGAGCTCCCTGCAGCGCTGGGTGCAGAACGTGCTCGGTCTGCCTGAACCCCTGGCACCCAAGGGCTGGAGATGGGCAAGCGGCCACGTCGCTTCCCGGCGCTGGTGCCGTCCTCCGAGCCGACCCGTTCTCACCTGCACAGCAGCAGCACGCGCTGCTTAACCAAAAGCCTCTCAGTCCGTGGTGCCTTTTCTTCTTGCCCCGCAAAGATACTTGCGATAAAACCTTTGCAAAATTTGAAGCATTAGAACTGTTAAACTGCCTTGGCAATGAAGAGACCTCAAACAGGTTCATAATGAGAAGCAAGAGATAAGGAGCAGCAGCACCGCTCTCCTTGCGGAGTGCCTGTTCTGGCGGAGAGTTCGTGTCACCTCTTACTGTTTCATATCCTCTTTATGAGTCACAGGAATGATTAAGGAAAAAAAATCCAGCAAAGAACACAGGCCTTCAGGTTTCTGCTTAAATGACGGAAATGAGAAATTTCAAGGCTGCTTTTGCTAAGACCATGGAGTATCTTTAAGGTTTTTCTTTTTTCAGTGGAATTTAACCCTTATAAGAAGAGTTGGGGGCAAGGGATGGCGAGAGCTCTAGTGTTTTCTGCAGAGGGGACATTGAGCTGATCCTTCCCGTGTCCTCCCAGGCAGCAGCCTGAAACGATCTGAGCTCATGGGTAACATGTGTTTGTGATAAAGCAAGAGCAAAGCTCAGCCCCGAGTCCACAGGGGATCACGGGGCATGGAGATTTCCCATGCAGTTTCATTAGCCCCTGTGTTCTCTTAGCTACGTTAGAAACACGTTAGAGTTGTAAGACTCTGTAGTCACCTTTTTCCTCTTGGGTTTACTGGTTTTGCAGGGTTCTGCCTCGTTTTTTCAGTGGAGTTTGCTCATCCTCATGAGGGTGAGAAGTTTGTGAGCACAGTGGTGTGTGCTTCATCTCATGAGGAGAGGATCAGGACCACTCAGGCTGCAGTGCTAGATGTTCACAGATGCCGAGAGCTTCCCATGAGATGCGAGCTCTGAAAGAGCCCCTTGAGCTGTGTGCCCGGGGCCTGATAACCTGTGTGTGCCCGGGGCCTGATAACCTGTGTGTGCCCGGGGCCTGATAACCTGTCCCGGCTGCGGCTGGGGGAGCAGCCTCCCGCCGTGGCCACCCTGCAGTGCAGGTACCTTAGTGCGGGCAGGAGCAGCCCGGCCGCGGAGCCGAGCGGCCGCCCGGGCAGCGCCCGCTCCGCAGGGACCGCAGCCCAGCAGGGAAGCGGCCTCTGGCCTCTGCCCACTGCTCCTCAGCCCCCGCAGCCCTTCGGGAGGGGGCTCCCCTAAACCCTTCCCTGGGCCGGGTTTATCCTTCCCGAGAGATTCTCCTGGGTCCTGTGCCACTCTGGACTGCTTAGTAGCTCTTAGAGGGAAAGAGCTCCTCTCCCACCCATCCAAGTCCAGAAAATGTTGGTTCATAGAAGCCAAATCATTTCGGGAAAATGAGCTGGTTTTTAGCTTATCTGCCTTTCACTGGGGTGCCTTCCCAGCTTTCAAAAGAGATTCTGCTTCAGATGTTAGAAACTAAAAATAAATTCAGGCAAACGGTTTGCAAGTTCACTTCACATGCTTCCTTTTGATCCTCTTTCCCGGAGATTACAGAGGAGGGTAAGAAATAGGAGGATTTATTATTTAAGATTAATATTTGGCCTTTAAAGTGTTCATTGCTGCCTTTAAGTGTCAGAGCCCCTTTTGACAGGGGGTAATCTGTCCTGTCGGGAATGAACAAATAGTCTAAACCACCGTGTCCCAACTCGCCCTTCCTTTTCCCACTGCCAGGACCGCAGCTCCTCATCTCTTCTCCCCTCCTAGCCCTGGGGGAGCAGCACGGGCCCAGGAAAAGCCAGGCAGGGCTGTTCCCCGCTCAGCCAGTTCCCGTCTGGCTTCTCTTCTCCCTTGCCTGGCTCTGCTTGGTGCCCCTGCAGCAGCTCGTGTGGGTGAAGGTGGCGCTGGGATCTCTCCTGAGGAGCTGACCCAGCAGCTGCGTCACCTTTTGCTTTTATTTTTAAGCTGTGTTCTTAAAATAATCACTGAACAAATTATTATACCTAACATTCTCATCTTAGGCGGTGATAGATGTACAGTTATTGTGACCATGTAATGCTGAATATTTTTTAAAAGCCATGTGTTATCTTTTAGGTATCTCTAGGTGGAAAGTCATTTAGCTCTCACAAAGAGCTGTTTGGTGCTGTTCTGCCGGCTGGTTTTTCCTGCAGAGCAGATAGTGCTGAGCCCGGCCATGGTTGTGCCCGTGGAGCTTCCCGGGAAACCGAGGGGCTCCTAGGTTCTGCAGTGTGGCATGGGGAGAAGGGACCCGTGACCTCCACTGCTGCCCTGCACCCCGTTCCCTAGGGAGCACCAGGTCAGCAAGGACGGGCTGGAGGTGAAACGCGAGCCCTGGGCTTCCTAAATACACAGTGAGCAAAATGAGTTTTATTACAAATGTACAAAAGCCCTGATCTTGCCCAAGTTCTGTGCACTCCCGACATCGTGAACCTGAGCAGCCCCTGAGCAGCCCCGTGGATTCCAGGCACTGTGAATCCCAGGGACCCAGTGCCTAAAAACTAAGGACGTCTTTGCAGGGCTCCCAGGAAGCAATATTCCCAGCACTTATTTATATGGTGGCATGCACACCAGCAGATCAAGTACGAAGACCATGGGGGGGGGGGGGGCTGACCCGGGGTTTATCCGTAAATTGTAGAAAGTTAGTGAGTCATTTTCTGTTGTTCTAATTAGTGGGTGCAAACTGTAACCCCAAACGAGGGCCAGTCGCTCTGTGTTCAGCCCTTGCTCCGGTGGCCAGGGTGCAGTTTTTGCCTCCGAGTGGCGGTTTGTAAATGATACCTATATTTAATCAGTTTGCATCAGAAAAGAGATTTCAGAAAAATCTGATGTTGCTGCATGGCCGTGTCCAAGCTCAGTGCCCCAAACGGTACCAAGATGCAGGGGAACTTCAGTGCCAGGAGTGTCAGTGCAGGGTCACCCACTGAGAAATCTTTCTGTGGTAAAAAACGGTTAAGTTGTAGCCTGGGATTTGTGTCTAGCTCTACTTTCCCCTCTGGGTGTCAGTTCCTGAGCTCTTGCTCTCCCTTGTAAACCAGCACTCAAGCGGAGGACAGCTTGAGGAGAAGGCTATAAAATGTTTTAAGGGTATTCTGAATCTATAAAGCACCAGGGAATGCAATATATATGAATGTGGGACCTTTGTAATGAGTTTGACACACAGCAAACTGCATTATGATAGCGTGGAGCATGTGGCTGAACCATAAACATGCCAGGGGATCTAAAGGCTGCAGCTTTGTCCTTAATTCACCCTGTCATTTCTAGGTGTTGGAGTACATGGCACCAAATGTAACCTGCTATCTCACATCGTATTAAAGGGGATGGCATCAGCTGAAGTCTACTGGTCAAAAGAAATTTAGTGCAAATCTTTGCAATTGCTTGTGGGCTTTTTTTTGCATTAAATAATTGTAACAGTGAGTGGGGGAAAAATAACACCCTGCAAAATTTTGCATAGAGTATTTAGAATGATGTATTAGAAAACAGGTGCTTAGGTGAATATAATAGTGCAAAATAGCAGAATCTGTATTTTGCCTCGCTTGACAAGTGTGCATGTGTTGTGCGAGGCCTGCAGTGCAGAGGTGCATTCAAGGTGATTAGCTGGGATTTAGGTCTGTGTGGGAGCAAGGGGAAAAGGTCTAATGGAAATGTTGACAGACCATTAGCTAGAGTATCACTAATGGGGGCTATAATAGATAGAGATATTTTTAATTGTAAAGGGGTTAATTGGTATTTCTCATTTGCATTCCTTTCTTCCTGAGTGGTGGCAATTTCAGCATACCCGTTGATAGGAACGGCTATTACAGCGAGGGGAGATAAAGGATCACAATATTTTCCCCAAGAAAATAAGCTGGGTGGGGAGCAGGAATATGTTAACTGGCATATGATTAGCCAGCTAGAGGTGCAAAAAAAGAGACTTTAACAGTTTATGCGGGGAATGCCTGTAGGATACCATTGTTTCCATAGTAATTAGAGGAATTTGGGCATCTGTGGGGGGAGAAATGGCTCTTTTTGACCAAAATGCTTTCTATAACTTCAGTGTGTTGCTGTAAACTCCAACCATTTTCTTGGTGTTTTCTGAATGTAAAGGGAAGAAGTTGCTGCTTCTCCTCTGTTCACCTAGGCCGTCCATGCTGGGATGCAACAGCTTTTCCTTGCAACCCTCTTGCAGCCCTCCCTTGCCCTCCTGTCCAGTCCTGAAGCATTATTAAACACTTCTATAAGCAAACGGGTTTTGTAAATATAGATTAGCTTTCCAGTAAAGACTAAGTAAATTTGACTGAACAAATAAATAGCCACTGTTTTAATTTCTATATAAATCTGGTGCATTAATAGGAGAATTTAGCCAGAAGCAGCAATTTACTTTTAAATACTGTCTCAACAAAGCGCTCAATTATTTAGCTAGTTGAGGCAGTTGCCAGTTTTGTCCTTCAATAGAAAATGCAGTTTCTGGTGTGAGTCTTTGCAGCTTTTAGCCATGACTGGACAGGACTGACTGCTCTGCAGTGCTGGGGGTTGAGGGGAAGGTGAATTAATGGGAACGGGTCGGGGATTTGGGATCTCCGGGGGAAGGTTCCTCCCGAGGCCCTTCGGCCCAGGCCCTGCTGCAGCAGTGCTGAGGGCTTTGGCAACGTCTCTGCATCCGTCAAGAGCCATGGCTGTAGTCAAGACCTGTCCATAGAAATGTATCTTTACCAGCTTTCACTGATTTTAGCCAGGGGCTAACGGGCTCTGGAAGAACTACTTATAACTTAACTTTTCCTTAGAATATTTACCATTTGATAATTAACAGGTTTGGAAAGCAGCCACTCATCCTAATCTAGTTTAAGGGAAAAGATACAATTGACTTTTTTTTTTTTTTCTTACGGTAAATATCATGAAATACTGTGCAAGAAGTTGTGGTTAAGAGTATCCCAGTTGTGTGAGCTGTCCCACAGGACACATCCCTTGGTGGGAACATGGGCTTTGTGATTTGTGGTCTGTGCAGATCAGCGCCCCTGTGCTGTGTTTGGGCCCAGCTGTGTTCGGGCTGAAGCTGCTCCCAGGAGCTTTGTAAAAGATTGATGCAACATGCTGCAAGGAAAGGCCGGAAGAGCCTTAGAAATACATTCAACTTTGATTGCAGTATTAGAATTAAAATTTGTGTGTGTTAAAATATGCCTGTGGTTTAAGTGGGGAGGAAGAGCACAGTGGTGTTTAACACCAGGGTAATGGTTTTCTGCATGTTTGGGCATCCCCACTGCACTGCCTGTCGCACAGGCAGCTTGTGCTTTGTGTCCAGGCAGCAGGTTTGAGGGGAAGGAAGCAGAACCATCTGAAAGGAGGAGCTATAAAACACATGGATCTAGTCAGAAAAGCACAAATGTTTCCTCCAAAGCGCCCAGGGTGCAAACAGGGGGTGTTCCCGCTGGTGCTCCCCGACCAGCATGGTGGCTTCCGGAGCGCCTTTCCCAGCAGGAATGCCATGGACACAGTGCTGAGCGGTGCTGTTCCCTGCTCCGGCAGCGGGAGCAGGTGGTGGGAGGTTGTTTTGATGAGGTTGAAAAGCTCCTCCCCTGCCTCCGAGCAGCACCCGCTCTGCGTCAGCAGGAATTGTGCCTGGCTCGGCGCTCCGGCGGGGGGAGCGCGAAGGATGCAGCAATGTGAGGTATCGGGCTGAGGCTCCGCTCTTCCTTTTAAGTGGCTGCTCATATCCTTGAGCCATAACATGGGCTAAAGGTTAACCCGCCCGTTCTCCGCGGAAGAGCGATTCCCCTTTCAGGAAGGCAGAAGGTGGCGAGAAGAGCCTCTCGTTCCGCATCCTCTCCAGCCTCCAGACCGATGCGCTGTGCAGCGTCGTCGCCGCAGAGCCTCCTCTCCTCCCGCCGCGTCGCTCGCTGAGCAGCCGTCAGCGGAGCCGAGCGAGGCCGAGGCCGGCGGAGGCCGGGCGCGAGGCCGGCGCTGTCCGCGGTGCTGGGATGCGGGCGGCGCGCGCGGCCGGGCGGCAGCCGCAGCGCAGCCCCGCGCGCGCCCCGAGGTAGGTGCTGCCCTTTGTGTGCGGGGCCCGGGCGAGAGCGGCCGCGCGTCGCCACCGCCGCCGGGAGCCTCCGCGCGCGGCGATCGCTCTTCCTCGCGGCCCTGTCTTTTTGTCTCCGCAGAGCGCGTTCAAATGAGGCACCGCAGCGAGCGCTGCGCTAGCGCGTGTGCTGCTGCTGGCGGCTGCTGCGTCGTAAAGTGGGGAAAAATCATCCGGCTTCTCCTCTGTTGGACCTGGAAGCAGGGCGTCGTTTGTGCCCGCCCGCTGTCTGCACCCTCTCCCCTCTGAGTGTGGATTTAAGGAAGCACCTGTCTTCTCTTGCCACTGCGTTCTTAAAAGCCAAACTTTCCATGCCCTTGTGATCGTATGTTCAGAAGCTATGTAACGGAACACACGGACTTCTAGTGATGCTCAATTCTACAATCGGGGCAATTTTGCCAACAAGGTTTAATGCACTTTAACTGAAGAGGAAAAAAACTGAGCCTAACTGCAAATCTGTTTCTTATGGTGCTGAAATATCCCTTCCGACTGCACTGAGATAACCACAGGAAAGGGCTTTTACAGGCAGAAGTCACCTTTGATTGTTGCACTTAACAGTCCCTGTGGACTTAAATTTTGGTACGTACATGTTTTTCACCATTCTACAGGCATGCTGATAGAACATAGTGCTAGTGAGAATGAGGAACCTCTTTTGTACAAAATGAAATAAGGACTAGTCCAAATATCAAATGATGAAGTTTGCATGTCTTTTTAATCTTGGCATTGCTAAACTATGCAGTGTTGAAGTCTGACTGTGTACTTCACATGTTGATAGTGCTTGTAATATCCATGTTTTGCAATTGGATGTTGCTGATGATAAAAAGGAGCTTTAAATAATTTAAAACATTCTTTCCTATTTTCCTGTTGAATTAATTGAACTAAGTAACTTACCAGACACGCTACACCATTAATATTTTACGGCATGTATAAATATGCCTAATATGATTCTGATAGCAGTGAAATCTCCATTTCATTTTCTTAAAGAGGGTGAAAAATGCATGCTTCAACAGGACAACAGGAACACTATTCTTTTGATTTCAAATGCACTGCAGTTTGCATTGAGTGTGTGTGTGTATTTTATATATATATATGTGTGTGTGTGTGTGTGTGTGTGTGGTTTTACTTCTGGTTATTTGTAAGGATTTCACCTAAAATTGGGATGATGAGGTGTCCTGCCTATACCTCAGTGCTGGCCATTCGGGAGCTAGATTTGCCATGTCCAGCACCACCATGGGTAGGAGGAAGCATTATTTTCCTCAAGGGACATAAGTGAGAGAAGTGTTGCGTTACTGCAAAGCAAACAGCAGCTCTTTACATTCTGTAATCGTAGAGGAGATGCTGTTAGCAAAGACCTTTCTCCTTCCAAAAGGTACTATGAAATGATCCAAAATTCAAGGCTCAATGGGTATTTTTTCAGTCCATAATGCTCTAGGTGGAAAAACCTTTCCATACGAAGGGCACAATAACTGTAGCAATGAGCTGTTTTTTAAGCTCCCCCTGTGGCATTTCCAGTGAAGGACCTGGCAGCACTTGGCTTCAGCACCTTCACCAGGTACTAGAGCTCACGCCATGCAGCATAGTGAGGAAAAGGTATCGAATCTGTGATCCCCCTCAAACTGCACCGGTATATGTATTTTGTAATCAAAAATAAGCAGAGTTAGTTGATGCTCTGGTTTTGTTCTTTTTCCCTTTCTTTTAAATATGTTTGCATTAGAAGTTTCCCCAAAATATACAGTAAGAAGGCAGCAAGCTAATTGAGATGATCTCTCTCTCTATTTGCATTATCGCTTAATGTATCACTATTTGGGTAATGCCAGCTCACTGCTGAGGACAGGCAGGTAATGCAGCTCTAAAAAGGATGCTTAGCAGTGTGTCTAATCGCACTGAGCTCTTGGGGAATTTCTAAGCTCACTTAGGACACAATTATGCTAAGAGGCAGAGTTCCAGAAAGCAGCCTCTAGTATATTTTTCATCGCTGGATTTGTCTCTGCTGAGGAGAAAGTGCTCTGTACACACCCAGTGCCACGATGGCCTTGTTGGTGCCGCTGTGGCAGCACTTTGTGGCGACGGGACGTGGAAATCTCCTTTGCACTTGCTGCTGCGCGAGCAGCTACGAGGCAGCCACGCGAGCTCGCAGGCTGCATGGCTGCTCCCGGCATCCTGGATGTGTACGGTGCCCTTCTGAAATACGGAATTTAGCAGAGGGAAACACGAGCTAATGTGAGAGGGAATGTGCTCAAAGAGAGGTTGCAGCCTTTGGGAGAGAGGAAGGCAGGACTGAGGATGTGTGAGCACCTCTTGTACATCAGGGGCTGGGTCTGTGATACAGGGTCATGGGCAACCTCCCTGCTGTAGTACCAGCCTCTAATATTCCATGTTAAAAAAAAAAAAAAAAAGGCAAAAATCTCCTTGCTTCGGGAAGAAAGCAATCAGTGCCTTTGTCATTACTCCAACAAGCTCCTTCACTTTCGTGTCAGCAGTGCCAATTTTCAATGCAGCACAGCTGCAGCTTATGGCTGTCAAGCACGCCGAGAAGCGGGTGATGTTTGGGGCTCCTCACGTGAATAAGAGCCAGAAGCACGTCTCTGAATCCTGCAGAATGGTGTTCCTGGGGTGCTGTGGTATTAGGCTGATTGCTCCTGTATCTTAGTTAGCCCTTCTGCATATTGGTCCTGTGAAAAAGGGATGTTTTTGGATATTAACCGAGCTGGCATCAGAGCAATAGTTAAATGTAAGCTGTGCGAGTCTTGCGAGGCACGGTAGTGTTCTCCTGTGGAAATAGTCTGAACCATTCCAAAGCTCTGGAGTTGAGCTGTGGAAATAGCTCTGGGTGGAGCGGGCCGAGCGGGCGCGCTGGCAGGGAGGCCGCGGCAGCAGCAGCCCCGCGCGCCACAGGGACCCCCTTGCGCCCCGGGACGCCTCGGGGCCTCTCACATCCTCACGCTTGCCGTGGAATTTGGGTATGGAGTGCTGTGTGTGTGCGCTCATTTGTGCACATTTTATAAGCGTACTGGTGTTGAAAAGACCCATGCACAATTGTGTAGCATAGAGGATTATTCAGTGTGCATATCAAGTAGAATATATTTCTACTTATAGGAAAAAATGCTTGGATTTTTTTCATTGCTGCAAAATCTTCTGGTTGGTTGTATGAAAAAAGCACATTTCCCGAGAGTTCATGGTGCTTTCGGGAAGGCTGGAGGGTCAGGTGACAGTGAGGGTGGCGGTTTCTTCCCAGTCAGGTTTCTTGTAGCTTTAGACCCACCTTCGAGAGACAAAGCCAACCTGTTGGAGAGCTCCTCGCGTGTGTCCTTGAGCTCAGGTGAATTGGCAGGAAGGTTTGTTGTCGGCCTGTGATCACAGCCAAGTGCCTCGCATCAATTCCTGTTTTCTTCTCGGTAGGCTGGCTTCAACAGCAGAAATCCAGGACATTTCATTCTCCTGCCTCCTCCTTTTCCCTCACAAGGAGGAGGGGAGGAGGAAGGAACATCAAAAGACCTCTCCAAACAGCAGCTCCAATGTTGTCATTTTCCAAGGCTGCTGGGTTTCAAAAAACCAAAACACGCTGCCAGCAGTTTGATTTCAGACACGGGTGCCCCTGTAGGGTTCTTGTCGCCAGCTAACAAAATATCTGAGCAGAATACGTGTATTTGGGCTCCTGTGACTGAGCCTTACCTGCAGCTTACAGTGCGGATTCAACAGTGGGCATCTGCCTGTTTGCAGTCTAATATAAATGGGCGCAGGCAGAAGACTTGCTTGTATCTTGCTTGTGCTGTGCGTGTGTGAGAGGTCCAAGACCCGAACCCCAAAACACTTGCTGCAGCCGTTGGCGCTCTCCAAAGCTGGTGCCGTGGAGCTTTCAGATCTTTGGCGCTGCTGCCAGGAGGAGCCTGGCGGGGATCCGTGTCCAGAGGAGGGATCAGTACCTGGAATTGCTCTGCAGTTCCCCAGGCCCGTGGCTCTGTTGGGAAGGACAGCGTGCCTCGCTCTGCTCATTTGATACCATATAAATCTGTGGCATTCTCTGTTAAATAATAGAAAGCATCAGGGGTAAAACAGCACATGAAGTAGCTGGTCAGTGCACACGCTATCAAAAAAGGCCTCTATATTTTAGCCTTTTCTGAATTGAAATGATGGTGACAGTAAATTTTATAATAGAAGTATATCCTTAGTGGCCAGCTCATTTTGGACTGCCAGAAAGAAAAAAAATGGCAGGGAAATCAGTGTTATTGTCCTAAAAGAGTCTGTGAAGCAGATCGAGTTTTGTTTGTCTCAGGGAAAATAGATCAACGGTGCGTTTATTGAAAGCCTGCTGAAATTATCTTCAGTATCCAATTTCCTATTATATTTCAGGAGTAAAATCTGGCCCTTGGAGAAATTAGTGGCAAAACTGCCTTTAAGGTCACTAGACTTGGATTTCTCTGTTTTATACTTTAAATGAATTTAATTGAAGTTACTGTGAATACAGAAACAGGGACTATACTGCAAGTCTGAAAGGGAAGATGCAATGAAATAAGCATCTCCTGGGGAGCTTGCCCAGGTTTTACACATCAGGAACCAGGTACCATTTCAGAAGCTTGCAGACTTTGGTATCAGAGCTGTCCGTGCCATTAGTGTTGTATCTAATCAGGCTTCCTGCTGCAGACGGCGAGCCTGCCAAGTAGGGGCTACGGTATCTAGACTTGCTTTCATTACTCAAAATAGTTAAGAATCGGTCCAAAGCGATTTCCATGGAAACATCAGCAAAGCAGTGGAATCTCTTCAGCCCGTTAAATCGCGTGCAGGTACCTCGGGCTGTGCCAGAACCTTCTTGCTGGCTGGGCCGTGCTGGGACTGCTGGAGGGAAGCGGCACCCGGACCTGCTAATAATACGTTAGGGTGAATCGGGGACCTGCAGACGAGCCCAGCGCTCGTAGCCGGGCCCAGCTGATGGAAAAGGCCGCCTCGGGAGGCAGGAGGAGCCGATGAGAGCAGCCCCTCGGCATCCCTTGAGCCTGCGTGGTTTTAACGGTCAGTTTTACCCTTGCACAAGAATAAACTTGATTTCCTTAGGAACGCAGGGAAAAGGGGAAAATTCTTGGTGTGCTTGAAGCATTAATTGTCTGAAAACAGCTTGTTGTTGCCATTGCCAATTCAAATAATCAAAAAGGGAAAAAAAAAAAGAGCAGAGGATGGAAAATTACTAGTGTACCCTGCTCCTCCCCTGCAGATTGCTTACTCTGGAGGCCTAAAGCGTTTTACTCAGTGCTCAGGGCTGTGCCTGAAGGCCCACAGCGACTGCTGGAGTCTATCAGAGCATTTAATTTTATTTCTCCGAATCGGCCTACCCAGATGAGAATTTTGCTCCCCCGCCAGCGCTGCTGCTGAGAAGGGCAATACGGCAGCTTGTTAGGAAATGGAGGAGCGGTTTCTGCTGCTCGCCACGGAGGGGTTGTGCCCCAAGGCCCGCGGGGCCGCTTCACTAGGATGGCTCGTAGCCGCGGTGCCGGCATCGCCCCGCGGCCGCGTCCGAGGGGCCGCGTCCTCCTCCTGCCGGGAACGGGCCGAGAGGGGCGGCAGAGCCCCGCGGCCGGCGGCTCGCAGTGTTTGTAAGCGTTTATCGACGAGGGTCGGTGGGTCTGTGAGGGGGTGGATGGTCATCCTGTGTATCAAACGTACTTCAAGATTTGGTGCCTTAAAGCAGAGATGCTGCAACCAGCATTTACAGTAAGATAAAGCATTCCTATCTTATAGCATTCCTGTGCTATTAAAGGTGCATTTGTACTTGTTTAATAAATAGTCAATCCAGTTTTATCAAATCTGGCTGGTCTAGCTACGTTGCTTGACACTGCACCTTGCTGCTAGGCCCCTGTGGTCCTTGCTGATGCTTCTGTGCAGCAGAGCTCTGGCAGTGCCCGAGCGTCCGCTGCCGAGTGCGAGGCCACGAGGGCCTTTGGGGAGCTCCTGGGCTCCCTGCCGTGAGCCCCGGGAGACGCAGGGACGGAGGCGTGGGGCTCCGGGCTGTAAGAAATACAGAAAGATGTTTTTTGAAATTTTGGACATGCAGAAACTTGATCTTTTTGCATTCTGAAAAAAAAAAAAAGTGAAATGATGTTTTTTACTTGAACTTCAGAATATCCTGCTGAATA
The DNA here is from genome assembly GCA_032273925.1 of Rhynchotus rufescens. Lineage (NCBI taxonomy): Eukaryota > Metazoa > Chordata > Aves > Tinamiformes > Tinamidae > Rhynchotus > Rhynchotus rufescens. Next base: position 10,117 of record JAVCKT010036381.1, on the reverse strand, counting down.
GGAGTTTTGTCTGGTGATCTGCTCTCGTGTGGGGTTTTTCTAAATTGCTGAAGGGACCTGTGGTCCTTGGATGGAACCCTTTACAATTCAGTTGAAGCGGAGTGTTGGAAAAGTTGATGCCTCTGCAGCTGAAGGGGCTAGGAACAGGGAAGTGGTGCAATAAAGTGTTATGATGCACATAATCTGTGGGATTTGAACCTTGTCTGACTGAATGGATCTGCACTGCTTGAAAGAGGCTCTTGATTTTTATGTTCTCTTGTGTCTTTACAGTAATGTGATTCTGTGTCCTGAATAGCTCTGTTTGTTGTGTTTCAGATAGGAGACAGTTTCCTATCTATCTAAAAAGTTCTCTCTTACAGAGATCTGCTAATTCCAGCTGATACAATCTTTGCTGTCACAAACCATATGCTGTTTCCTCCTGATGAAGGTATTAATGTTTTTCCAACCTGCAGGGAACGCTGCTTTCCTTTGTTCATTATCTCCGGCAAGATGATGGGTTCTAATCAGGAGGAGGTCACTTTGGGCGCTTTTCTCCAGTATATTGAAGACATGGGGATGAAGGCCTACGATGGCTTGGTTATACAGAATGCATCAGACATTGCTCGAGAGAATGATCGCATGAGGAACGAAACAAACCTGGCTTACTTGAAAGAAAAGAGTGAAAAACGCCGAAAACAAGAAGAAGCAATAAAACGGTAAGTGTCTCCCTGAAAAGATGTCTGGTCTAGCAGTGTAAATGAGCAGTGGAGAGCTCGTTCTCAAATGTGTTGAAGTGTAGACCAGTTGGCTTCCAAGCTGCCTACCAATCAAAACCATGTAGGCTGCTGGCACGTGCCAGGCTGTTGGTTGTGCCCGTCCACAGTGAATGCTGCTGCCCATCTTGATGGTGGAAAATACTCCCATCTACCTGTGGTCAGTGGGTATGAGTGCTACCACCAACAGGTCTGACTTGTAGCAAAGTGTAGTTGTGCAAAGTCATCCTGTACTGATGTGAGAGCCCTTGGAGGACTGAGAGAGCTTCACAGATCAAAATGGACTCTCCTTAAGTTGATGTCTTCAATCTGTTAAATTTAAAGGTCTTAATTGCTCTCTGAGAATTTACACAAACATGTTATTTATGACTTTATTCTGCACTCTCTAAAGCCAGTTAAAAAAAAAAAAAAATTACAATAACTTAAAGGAAAATGGATCAAGCCCTGAAGGGCACAACCCTATAAAGGTTTCTTTTGAATAATTACATCAATTCTATTTGATAGTTAATGAGAAGAGGGCTCGTGTTACCTGGCCTCTTGTGCCAGCGGGTAGCAATGATATCTCTTGCTCCTTTGGGAGAGGAAGGATGAATGGTATGCATATGTACATTCATATATATTTGTATAAATGCACCACACAAATGCAAAAGTTGCCTTTTCTTGGAAAGGGACAAATTTTATAACGCAGGTAATCATCTGACTACTAAACTTGTGTATGCAAATGCATGGCTTGAACACAAACTCTTTAGGGGTCCTGTGAATGTTTCTGCCATGTGAACCTTCTGTATTGCAGTCTAAGGCCTCGGTGTTAGGCAGTGTCCTGAGTGCTGAGCATCCAGAATAACAGATGAGCAGGGCCGAGGGTGTTCCAGGGACACCTCAATAGCTTGGCAACTTTGATGGGATGTTAAGAGCAAGAGAGCAACGCACCCAGTCTTCTGGGAGGAAGAGTAAGAACACATGGTTATTTTACATTTCAAGAAGGAGAATTTGCTGGCTACTCGCAAGCTTCATTTCTGGCAAGGGTGTGAAAATAATATGAAATTAAGGTGGATAAGAGTCAATGCAATGTGTCTTTTGGAATCTTCTGCCATTCCTATTACTTGTCAGCTCTTTTTGGGTGATGTTCAGATCGATTCACAGCGTTTGGAGTCAAAGGCAGAGAGGTTCCTTAAAGCAGGAGCTAAAATGTGTGTATCTTGGTGAGGAAAAACTTTCTTCCTGCAGCAAATTAATGTAGAGGTTTGGGGAGTTGATCTACACCGGCTTTGTTTTGTTTAATTCTTGCCATCTTTTCTAAGTGGTCCTGGGAGGGGGATACTGGGCGGTAGGTGTCAAAGATGACACCTGATATGAGAAACCATTTATTTTTCCTAGCCTTCTTTTGACTAGTGAACAGTTATACTGTAAATGTTTCAAGAGGAGAGGATACTGAGAGCCACTTCAAGGCATTTCCAGATCTAATGGAGACAGTCATCGTATTCCTGTTACATAGAGCAGAGGAGAGGCTGGAATCCACCTGTCTTGCTGCTAATGGTCAATAGAGGGTTTCTTGGAAGCACTGAGATGAAGAGCACCTTCTGCTTGTCAAATTGGTTACTCTTTCCCATTGAATAAACTTAAAAATCCAAATTAAAATAGCAAATACTTTGACTTGGTTAACACTTCATTTTTGATTAATTTGTTGGCTGTGAAGATATGTTGTGGCAACACAGTGCACAGCAGCACACAGCTCCAGGTAGGTGAGACTGTAATGGACACTAGAGGCTGAGTTAGGCTTGGTTATAAATGTTTTATATGGATTTTAGAGGTGTGAGCTTCGGGGGCAGCTGGCTCTCTGCTTGCCCCTGGCTGAGCTTCTTGAGCCTCCTTTGACCATTTGCTGAATGGCGGTCACACTGCTTGCTGCCTTGTGGTTGGTTTGTGTGGCTTGTTTATTGATCTCAGCCAAGTGATTTGATAAAGAGCTCCAGGTGATTCGGGCAGAGACAAACCAGGCAGTCCTTGCTCGTGCAAAACCTTTGACTGAGATCATGGAGAAGAGAGTGGATGCAGGACACAGAGTCCCTGGATGCAGAGTCGGGAGATGCAGTGATGTGGATGGCAAGGAATAAAGCAAAGGAATTAGCCAGGACTTTCCTCCCTTGGCTTCCAATGTGAGGAGGCCAGGGCAGTGGCTGTGTAAGGTATATTCACTTAGCCTCTTTCTCCCTCCTTTCTTTGGTTAAGTTGGGAACAGAAAGGATAAGAAGGGAAAGGAGTTATGGATGAGCTGCTTGATAAAACAGAAATGGCCAAGGGATAACATCACATTTGACTGAAGGAGCAGTGACATCTGAAGTCACTCAGGCTGATTACAAGTGAGCTGCTCCCCATATGAACCTCCAGGGATTCATCCAAGACTCTGGTGTCCATTGAGACGTAGCAGTCGGAAGAAGCAAAACAGCCTTATTGATCTGTTCTTTGTCCAGAACAATTTTCCTCACCTTATCTTGGTGGGCACTTAAGTGATGCCTAATTCCTGATAGTGGGGCTGATGTTGCAGCATTGCACAGCCTGGAGACTAACACCTGCAAGTGACCCCTTAACAACGGGGGTGGTCGCTGGTGGCTGACCACACTTGGATCATGATGAGAAGGAGGTCCAGCAAATACCCTTCTGATTTTGCTTGGAGGGATGCAATAAAGCAGCTGTAAGCCTTTGGCCCCTAGGAAGATGCAGAACTGAAAACCATGCAACAGGCTGATTGCATCGTTTTTAGGAGCTATTCAATTTTAGAGATCGAGTGCTTTTTTTTTTTTTTTTTCTTTTTTTTGAATACTGGTTAAGTTTATTAAGAGCCCAAGA
>JAVCKT010036380.1:0-10878 GCA_032273925.1 Rhynchotus rufescens | reverse complement strand
GGGGGGGGGGGTGCGGGCGCCGGGGGGGGTATGCGGCCCCGGGGGGGACGAGGGACACCCACCTTGGAGGCGCCCTCCTTGGCCCGCTCGCCCCGCGCCAGCGACTCGATGCGGGACATGGTGCGAGGAGCCGCCGCGGCTGCCGCCCCGTCCCGGCCCCGCCGCCGCCGGCTCCTCCCCCGGGGCGGGTCGCGCCGCCGGCCCCGGCCTCGTGCGGCCCCGGGGCCCTTTGTGAGCGCGGGGGCCCGGGCCCGAGCGGCGGAACCGGCGGCGGAACCGGCGGCGCGGGGAGCCCCGGCGGCCGCCTCACGGGGAGCGGCTGCGCCCCGGGCAGAGCCCCCCGGAGCCCCCCGGGCAGAGCCCCCGGCTTTGGCCCCCGGAGCCCCTGCGAATTTGGCCCGGCCACATGGGAACCGGCAGCCGGAGTCGCTCCGGGGACAGATCCGCTCGGGAACAGCCTCCCAGAGTCACCCCGAGGGCCCTTCCGTCCATCCGTCCTTCCCCATCCCTTGCCTCAGTTTCCCGTTCCCGGAAGACAAGCCGCAGGTTAGGGACAGGCTCCCACGCAGAGACCGGGACGGGGCCATCGGACCTGGACCCTCCCCATCACATCCTTGAAAACTGGTTAACAAACAGCCCCCCTGGATCGCGCAGCCCCCACCAGGAGCCGCCGGCCCCTTCCCTGCAGCAGCGCCCCGGCGCTGGCACCGCGTGGGCACCGCTGCGCCCGTTTGTTTAAGTGCGCGAAGACGCTGCCCGGGGCGCAGCCGCCCGCACGGGCATCACTCCCGCCTGCGCTTCCTGCCGGGAGCGCCCGCGGAGCCGGGCGGCGGCAACGCTCCCGGAGAACGGGAAAGGGCGGCGAGCGCAGCGGGCGGAGAACGCGACCGTGCCGAGGCAGCCCGGCCAGGCGTTGCTGAAGGCGGCAAATGGAGCCACTTCTCCCAGCCACAGCCTCAGAAAGGAGCCGCTTTCTGTGCAAATGCTTTGGAAAAGAGCCAGCCCGTTTCCTCTGGAGGCAGAGGAGATCCCCAGGGATGCCAAAAGTCCCGGGAAAGGGCGCAGATCCTACAGATCTCATAATCTCGCAGATGGGTGTAAGAGCAGCCATGCGAGCAGCTCCCCGTCGATGGTTTAATGAGTAACTGCCGAGAAGGCACCGGCACGGGAGGGAAACGGCGCGGCAGAGGCGGGTGCCGCGGGCGCCGGGCCGAGCGGCGGGTCAGGCAAATGTTTGCGTTGGAGCGAGCGCGGGGCCGGCGAGCGCGCGGGCCGGGCTCCGCGCCCCCCGCCCGCCGAACGGGGGGGTCCCGCTCCGGCGCACAGAGCCGGGATTGTTCCTGCCCCATCGGCCCGGCCGAGCCCCGCTCAGCCCCGCTGCGGAGCGGAGCCGAAGGCGCCGCCGTCCCGGATAACAATCCGGCCCTTGTTTGGGGCAGCGTCCATGGCTCCCCGGGAAGGAGGAGTCGGCGGCGCGGGCTCCGGCTCGGAGGGACGGGGCGGCCGGCGGCGCCGCGCGGCCCCCTCTTCCCGCGCCTGATGCAATCCCGCGTGCCCCGTCCAGCAGCAGCGCGCCGGCCCCAGTTCCCAGCGCCAGCCCCGGCAAAGGAAGTCGCCCGCGGCACCGCGGCCCGTTTTTCGCTTTGCCGGGGAAAAATAAATAAATAAATGGAGAAATAGATAAATAAATAAATAAAAAATCAGCGCTCGGAAAAACGCCGGCAGCGGCGCCGGGAGAGGCGGGAGGATTTTCCAGCCCTGGCCGCTGCCTGCAGCTGGCTGCTAATCCCGGCACGGATTACCCCGGTGGGGATTATGGCCACGGTTTTGGGGGGCTGTGTTGGCCCCTGCGCTGCTCTGGGGAGCTGGTGGCTGCAAAACCATCTCCCGTGTCGCGATTCTCCTCCTGCCATCGCTCCCACTTGCTCCATCGGCACCGGCAGAGCCGGGAGCAGCAGGAGGACAGGGGGGACCCAGCACTGGCGGCAGGGGCAGCCTGAGAGGTTTAACCCAGCAGCCTAATCCTGAATCCTGGCTGATCGGGAGCAGGACAGGCCCTGGCACGGACGCCTTGGAGCTTTCCAGGAAAAGAATATCCCCTGGCACCTCCGCTGCTATCCTGGAGCCCCAGAAAGGGGGATTTCGCCCTGTCTCTGCCCATGCTGACAGTGGGGGAAACTGAGGCACGGGGGACACGTGGGTTTTGGTCACGAGCTGTGGCCGGAAAATGGGACGGAGGGCAGGATCCCCGCGGGAACGCGCTCCCTCCGCTGCCCGTGGGCAGGATCCCGCGGGAACGCGCTCCCTCCGCTGCCCGTGGGCAGGATCCCGCGGGAACGCGCTCCCTCCACTGCCCCTGGGCAGGCCCCGGCGCGCGGGCCGGGGCAGGAAGAGCTCCACTTCCGCGGCGCCGGGTCGGTCTCCACCCCCTGGCCTCGCAGGGAACGGCCTCCCGCAGCATCCCCGGCCTCTTCCCCAAGGATCCCGCACCTGGCGCATCCCACCTCTCCCTGTCCGGAGCGGCCGGGCTGCAGAGGGACGGCGCCGGGAAGAGGGAAGGCGAAGCAGGGCGGCGCTTTGGGAACAAGCGGCGCGAGCGGGGAGCAAAGCGCTGCCGAGAGCGTCCGGAGCGAGCGCCGCGGCCCCGTCCGCGCCCGCCCGCTCCTACCTTGGACTTGCCCGTCATCCTGCGGATGAAGCTGAGGGTCCGGCGCAGGGGGGTCTCGTCCCGGCGCGGGCTCCCCGGCTCCGCGGCGGCCGCCAGCTGCCCGCAGCTCCCGGCGCCGAAGCTGCGGGAGACGCCGGCTGGGGCGCGGAGCGCGAGGAGCGCGGCCCCCCCGGCAGCTGGGCCGCGCACAGAGCCCTTTCTGTTCGCCCTCGCCCAGCCCGGATGCCTCCGGCGGGAGTCGGGAATACAGGGAGCCCCCTCCCTTCTTCCCGGCTGACCTCGGCGGTGCCGGCACCGTGTGATCCCCGCGCTAACGAGCCGGGCTCGTTGCCCTAATGAGGATGGGAATGGGCTGTGACAGGCGCCGTGAGTGAAGTGTGTCGGGTCTCAGCCCGCACGGGGAGGTTGAGAGTGGCCACGGCTTAACCCGCCGCTCACTGCCCGCACACCTGGGGCCCTGGAGGGGACTGGTTCCCAATGGGAAGCTGAGGAATGGGGAGGTGGACGGAGGGGCTGGGGGAGCCGCCCTCGCCCCCACTTACCCGTTGGACAGGCTGAGCCGGGAGGCAAAGAGGGAAAATTCTGCAAAAGAGACACGGGGCAAGTGAGGCGGGAGCCGCCGGAGCGGCCACCGCTCCTCGCCAGAGACCAGCAACAATTAATAAATAACCAGGAATAAATAATGGCTCCGTTTGGGGGCCCCGTGAGGAGCCCTGGGAGGGGCAGCGCGTGCTGGGGCCACCCGCGCTCACCGTCCGCCTCCGGGAAGCTGTCGATGCCGCTCAGGGACACGGACTTGCCGAGGCCGCAGCCTCCGGGGCTCGGCCGCTGCTGCTCGGCCTCCTGCAGCGCAGATGGGGACAGAGCTGGGGCGGGGGGTGTCACCTGCCGCCGCCCCCCCGGGTGGCACGAGGGGGGCCGGCGGCAGCACAGGCTGCAGCGGCACCGCTCCGGATAACGCTCCGGATTGGGCTTTGCTGCCCGATCCCCGCTACCTGCTTCCCGTCGTCCTCGTCCTGCGAGAGCAGTGAGTCCAGGTCGTCGGTGCTGCGGGCGAGGGGCGCCTGGCGCGCGTCCCGCCGCGGCTCCGCGCCGCCCAGGCCCGGCGCTTGGAAGCAGGAGCTGCGGCGGGGACAGGGGGAGCCGGCGCTGCGGCGCCCGCAGGGTCCCCGCGCGGGGCAGGGGACGCTCCGGGGCGCGGGACGGGGCGGCCGCTACCTGGGGTGCCCGTAGCCGGCGTCTCGCCGCAGCTCCCGGCCCGGCTCCCAGCTGTGGCGCCGGAAAGCGTCCCGGCAGCGCACGGAGGCGCGGAGCGCGCACGCCCGCCGCAGCGGCACCCCACGCGCCTCCTCCTCCTCCTCATCTTCCTCCTCATCGTCCTCGCCGTCCTGCCAGGCCGGCTGCCGGGCACTGCTGCTCTCGGCACCTTTGTGGGCGCCGGGGAAGACGCCGGCTCCGTTCATCCCGCACCAGGAGCCGGCAGCTGCGGGAGGGAAGGACGGCAGCGTCGGGAGCCGCTGGGTGCCCCTTCCCGGCCCCGGCAGGGACCGGCTCTGGTGCCGTCGCAGTGCATGTAACGAGCTGGGGCGGCCTCAGCTGAGCTCGGCAGCTGCCTCCGGCCCTATTTACCCTGGTGCCGGCGGCAGGAAGGTGCAAAAACAGCCGGCACCGCGGGCCGAGCTTCCACCCGCGCCAGTTACTGATTAACCGCCAGGAATTCGGCACCCGAGCGGCCGGCGCCGCAGCCGGGTCCGAGCGGCTCCCGGCCAGACTGGGCGCTGGGCTCCGCGCGGCCCGTTCCCACAGACAGGCCGGGAAATGGGATGAGCTCAGGCGCTTTCCTGTTTTTACGCACCCGGCCCAATCAGCTGATAGAAAACAACCCGGCCGGACCGGGATGAGCCACGGCTTTTTCCATAAATCCGGAGGCAAGAAAGCGCAGAGGGGTCGGGAGCAGGGAGGGATGAGGATGGGGGCGACGGGATGAAGGCCCCGCGCTGCCCCCTGCACCTGGGAGCCGCCCTGTGCCCAGCCGGCGGCTCCCGGATGCAGCCAGGTGTGTCCGGCCGCGTCCCGGCCGGCACCGCCCGCGCTCCCGGAGGAGCACGGGGCCGCGCGGCGCCGCACCTCGCCCGTCCTCGCCCTCCTCATCCTCCTCGCCCTCCGCTCCAGCCACCGCGATGGGTGACATCCCCGCCAGGCGCCCACCTCCCGCCGCCGCTCGTGGGAGTCCCAAACTTGCCCCTTTTTGCCCCAAGGAGCCAAACGGGTGCCTTAGGGGGCTGGGGGCTCCTCAGAGCCCACGTTTGCTCTTGCGGCCCCCGAACGGCGCCGGCCGCAGGGCAGCGAACAGCGTCACGGGATCACGGATCACGTTTCCCGCTCCCGCTTTGTCGGCTCCCGCTCCGGCACAAGGGGCCGGGGACGGCGGAGGGCTCGTGCTGGTCCTGGTGCCCCGCACAGGGAGGTGACGGAGACAGGGAGAAGGGCTTGGGGGCAGGAGCATCACCCCCCTGTCACTGCCCCAAGGTGGCTCCTTGGCTCCGTGCTGAGAACGGCCCCGCTCGTCACAGCAGCTGCCCCCCTCTAACGCGCGCAGAGGGGCTGGGACCCGGCGGGGGGGTGCGGGGCCGAATGAGGCTCTTTAGGCCCCCCCCGGCGGGATGCGGGGCACAGAGCCAGAGTGGGGAGTTCACACCAGGCACCCGGCCCAATCCCTGCAGAGCTGCCGCTCCGGACGCGGAGCCGGGAGGGACCGGAGCCGGCGGAGCCGCTCGCTCGGCGCTTCCTACCTGCTGCCGGGTCGGCCCCGCGGCGCTGCCGATGGATGTCGGTGCCGGCCCCGCTCCCGGCGCTCTCCTCCCCCTCCGCCCGGCGCACAAAATAAACCAGGAACCACGGGGCAAATCAGAGCCTCGGCCCTGTTAACCCTTTGCCCTGCCCGCCGGGATCCTGCCCGCGGGCGGGAGACGCTGCGCGGCCCCGGGTGCCCCCGGCCGCCCCTTCCCCCGGCCCCTGCTCGGCTCCGTGCTCCTTTCCTCCCGCTGCAGCAGGATCGGGGGGCAGGACCAGCCCCAGGCTCCCACTCGCCCCTTTCCAGCTCCCGGTAGCCCCAGGCACCCGGGCTTCATTCCCAAGGCAGAGTGCAGAGAGCAGCGGGATCCCACGGCCCAGGACACAGCTCCGTGCCTCGGTTTCCCCATCCCAGCTTTGCTTTTCCAAGCGTGGGCAGCGGCTGAGGGTCGAGTTTTGGCATCGAGAACCGGGGGCACCAGCCCAGCCCCGGGCAGCGCTGCCCGCGGAGGTGACTCAGGGCGCAGGTAACGTCACCGCGTGCCGCGCTGGCCCTGGGGACGCGGGAGCCACCGTGGGGGGCACGGAGCAGGGCCGGTGCCCGCAGGGCCGGGTGTGTCCGTGGGGGCGGCGCGGGCAGCGCGGAGCGGCACCGGGCACCGCCGTGCCCGCCTGATCCCCACGCGCCTGCAGCAGCGCGGGGGGCTGCAGGGGGCCCTGGCTCGAGGTGTCCCCGCTCGGCGTCACGCGCGGCTCCAGATCAGCGGCTGCGAGAGCAGCGGCAGCGCCCGCGGCGCCGCACGGAGCCCTCCTCGCTCCGGAACAGGTGCCCGCGGGACCTTGCTGCGGGCAGCGCCGTGCCAGGGGCGCGCCCGGAGCGCACGCCCTGCACCGCGATAAACGGCGCCGGAAGGGCCGCGGAACAAACTCCAAGGTTTTGCAGGCGCTCCGGGGTGACTGCGGAGGTCCTGGAGCCCCTGCGCTATCCAGGATCCAAGATAATTCCTACATTCCAATCGGTTTCCCATCAAAATCCTCCCCCAGCTGCTGCTGCAAACCCGCCGCCCAGAGCAGCGTTTAGGCGAGAGGCACCCGGGCCCTTCCCTGTCTCCGCTCTGTCCCGCTGCGGATGCCGGGGCAGACGGAGCCATCGGCCCTACCTCAACTCGCGGGGACGCTCCGTGTCCGGCACATGCAGGGAGAAGCCGGCGGACCTGCGGGAGCAGCCGCCCGAGCCCCCTCCTCGGGAGCGCTCGGCCACCGTCCCCCAAGGCCGCTCGCAGCGAGAGCCGGGACGAGGGCGTGAGGAATCCCAGGGTGGAAACAATGTCCAGGGAACAAAGGCGCAGTGTTCCCCGCGGCCCGGAGCCACCAACACGGATTGCTCGGCTGCCACCGCGCGGGGTCCGGCACCCGGCGCTCGACACGGCCCCGCTCCTGGGCGCCCTTCAGGGGCGGTGAACGGGGCCTAAAGCGACTCCCTGCCCTGCCCTGCCAGCTACTGCCCCGGCCGGGGCTTCCCCGGCGGATCTGCTAGGAAGGAGGACAAGGGGAGCGCCCTGGAAAGCGCTGGGGTATTTTCAAGTGAGTGCCTTGAATGTGCGGCGAGCCCAGCAGCTGCTCGGGGAAGCGGCCCTGCCGCCAGGGCCTCCCTAGGAAACGGAACCTTGGAAAACCCCAGGAATCCTGGCAAAAGCAGCCTCGTTTTGGGGTGGTCGTTTTATTACAAAACCCTCCGTACGGCCTCACGCCTCCGCCGAGCGGGCAGGAAAGGCAGACAGGGGATTAACCGCCCAGGGAAAGGAGCGGGGCGGCGAGGGAGCCTCGGCACGGCCGCAGCTCCGCGGAGCCCCCGCGGGAAGGGGCCGCTGTCACCAGGCAGAGCTTGGGCCCCCGGGCGCTCCCGCAGGCGGGGAGCACGTGGCAGAGGAGGGATCCGGTGCGGAATTTAGGGAGTCGAGAGGACGGGAGCAGGCTGTGACACACCTGCCTGGGAGGAGGCCGCCGAGCCGGCCGAGGCCAGGCCGGCCCCAGCCGATGCCAGGCCAAGCTCCAGCTGATCCGGCTGGGGAGTGCGTGTTTTTAGGGAGAAGGCAACGGCGTGACCGCTGCGGGAACGAGCGGTGCCGCTGCGGGGCAGAGCTCGGCGCGGCCGGCGCCTCGGGGCCGGTTGCTGCTGCCCCAACAGAGCCGCCGTGCCCGCGGCGGAGCGCTGCTCTCCGCCGGCCTCTGCTCAGTTCTTCTTGGGCTTGGGGCTGTCGTACTTGCGCTTGCTCGAGTACCAGAGCAGCAGCGGGATGCCGATGGAGGGCAGGGTCATGACGCCGAACGCCGCCCAGTCCAGCTGCGGGAAGCGACAGGAAAGGAGTCAGGGCAGAGCCCGTGGAGCCGAGTGCTGGAACCACGAGAGCTGCCACCCTCGGAGCGCCGGCGCCAAGGCCGCGGTGCCGGCCGCGTGGGAGCTCTGCTCCTTCCGCGATGTCCTCCTCTGGACAGCGCCGCCACGCAGGCGCGTTCCCCGGGAGCACGTTCCAGGCACCAGCCCCACCGTGCCGTCACGGTGCTGTCACGGTGACGCCGTGCCGGGTGACGCAGGCACAGCCGGACGGCGCCGCGGGCCCCGGTGGGGAGACACTCACAAAGTGAGGAGAGAAGCGCCGGTCGAACTCGCGCTGAGCCAGGATTCCTCCTTGCCCGGGGGCACTGGTGAAACCAACCTGGAAATGGGAGCAGGGGGTGGGGATGAGCAGCCCGGGTAGCAGAGAGCCCCGTTCCTGCTGCCCCGCGGGGCTGGCGACCCGGGCAGCCGAGCAGACACTCACCACAACCTGTCCACCCTCCTGCGCCAGGTACGTGATGGTGGCAGAAGTGAAGTTGAAGTAACCGGCCTTGAGAGGCCGCAGAACCACCGTGTGCGACACGTTGCTGGCCCTGCGAGCCCCAAGTTAAGGAAAACGGTTCTGTTTTACCTCCTTCAACGGAGCACAGGACTCGAGACAGCTCCAGTCAGCCGAGGTGACAGATCCGAGCCCTCCACAGCTGCAGACGCCCAAACCCACCCAAATCCGCTCCCTCTTTCCCAGCCACATGAATTGTATGTTGCTCTGGCACTCTTTGCAAGGAATTTTTACATGGCACCTTCACAGAGAGGCGAGGTATGCGAGGTTGGCATCCAAGGCCCCGGCCAGGGTACAGGAAACTGGAGCCCCAGTGACAGGGAACAAACCCAGGAGAGCTCCGGGTTGTTCGGGAATAAGAGCGTCAGGAAATCATTTCAAAACGTGAAAAGATACGGAGCGATCCTGTCCCACTTGACGTTGAGCATCCCAGAGACGATGCCAAAGTCCTCCGGGGGAAAGGAATCATCCGACAGCTCCACATCCAGGGCAGCGCTGAAAGCAACACAGGGATGAGAGGAGAGTCTCAGATCAGAGCTCTGCTCATCGGGGGCTGCACCGCAGAGTGATGACGGGTCCGGAGGGGCAATTGAGCGGCTGGAATTGGCTTTTGGAACATGGAAAAAAACACCAAGAGGGGGAGGAGAGACGAAGGGTGTTGAAAGGAGGCAGCACAGTAGGCAGGAGGGGGCACAAAGGGGCAGGCAAAGCTCAGGGAAGCAGCAGGAAAGGGGAGGAAGCGGATGCACGGGGAGCACCCAGAGCAGCAGGCGGGAATGCCCCCGGAGGCGGCCGGTCCCCGGCGCGCCGAGCCCCACCTGGAGCCCACGTTGTAGATGTTGTACTGCAGGGTCAGGTCCTTGCCCTCCACCGCGTATCTGTTGAGCAGCGACTTGGAGGCCAGCAGCCTGGCGCCCTCCTCCGCGCGGCCCGCGCCGAGCAGGGCCAACAGCGCGACCAGCAGCAGCTCCATCTGGGAGCAGCGGGAAGCGGAGGGAAGCATCGCAGAGGGAACCCAGCCAAAGGCAGCGCCACCGCTGTGGCTCCCGCGCCCTCCCTGCCCAGGGCCCTGCTCCCTCCGGAGCACCAGCGTTACCAGTGCGTTCCCAGCGCGCTCCCAGCGCGTTCCCAGCGCGTTCCCAGTATGCTCCCAGCGTGTTCCCAGCGCGTTCCCAGCGCGCTCCCAGTATGCTCCCAGCGCGCTCCCAGTGCGCTCCCAGCCTGCGGCTCCTCCCAGCTCCCGCTCCAAGCCACGTGTCCCGTTCCCAGCCGGTCCCCGCGCCACCCGCGGCCTCCTCAGCCCCGTGCTCCGCACGCGCAGCAGCCTCCGCTCGCGGGGTCGCTGCTTCCCCTCCCGCACCGCTTCCCGCCGCACGCTGCCCGCCCCGGCGGCTCCTGCCCGCCGCGGCCGCCCCCAGCCCGGAGGGGACCCCGCTGCCCCACCGGGCAGACACCCGCCACGGCCTCTGCTGCCGCCCAGGCTGCCCCCGAGCCTCCCCACGGGCTCCCCGCAGACCCGCGGCCGCCCCCGGCCGCCCCGCGGCCCCCGGCCGGGCTCCCCTCCTCACCTCGTCCCGCTGCCCGCGGAAGGCCGAGTCAGCACTGCAAGGCCCCGCGGGCCGGAAGGAGCCGCGCGGCCCTCTGGGAAATGTAGTGCGGCCCGGCCCGGGACTCCGCGCGTGCGCAGAGGCGCCTCCCTCCCCCGCCCCCCGCCCCGGGCACGGTTCCGGGGCAGCAGCGCCTGCAAAACACGGGGTTTTAGTGCAGAAAAACCCGCGGGAAGCCGGGGGGCGGGCGGCGGAGGGAGGACGGGAGCAGGGTGATGTCCCATCGCCACTGCCGGACGCCGCTTTGGGACGTCTTCGTGCATTTGGGCTGCTCTCGGCGGCGGCTTCACCTTTCTGCTTCCGATAGATCAGGATCAGCAATGACCTCCCTGCTCCAAAACTAGTTATGCAAAGGCAAAGCTGCCGGCTCCGCGTCCAGGAAGAGGCCTTGGGAGGGCCCTGCAGACCCGTGGTGGAAGAAGGGCCGGAGGAGCTCCCTGGACGCTGGGGAAGCTCCCTGGATCAGGGAGCCTCCTCAAAGCCACCTCTCCGTGCGCGTGTTCCCCGTCACGCGTGCACACAAATGAGCACCCCGTGAAGGCGCCTCCCGCCCCGCCGCAGGCTCCAGGGCCCTCCTCGCGCTTTCGTTCACCCGGGGCTCCCGCTCTCGGCCTTTGGCTACAGCCCCTCCACACGTCTGGTTTCCTTCCCATGGGATCCAGGACAATAACGGAGCAGGAGTCTGGGAATGAGCGAGCCTGACACCAGGCAGAGCTGGGCAGAACCACGGGCTGCAGGAAAGGCCTCAGGGCTCCGGTCAGAGCCAGCCTCTCCCCACAGCGACACGGGAAGGCGAAGCTGAGGCGCAGGCAGGAGATTCACCAGCGGGGGGTGCTGAAACCCCGGACCCGCTGGGCTAAAACGCCTCAGGTTTTTCCCAGGGCTGTGAATTCCCCTGAGGTTCCTCCTAGGG
>JAVCKT010036375.1:0-29726 GCA_032273925.1 Rhynchotus rufescens | reverse complement strand
ATTTTTCCAGTTGCATTTGGCCCTATTTGCAGGAATTCTCCTAGTCCCTGTGTCTCACACAGCCTGTTCCCAGCATTGGCTGGTGCTGGATTCAGAGATTCAATTTACAGTCACCCACAGCAAATGTTTTTGTACGTTCCTTTGCATGTCACAAAACCTCTCCTTAATTGGAGAAGCCTACCAAGGGAGGACCCTAGGTTTACTTGAGTAATAAAATCATATGTTTTGCATAAACCAGTGTTTTAAGGCATATGGAAGCAGATCCAAATCTTCATCTACAGACTGGAAGGGAATTGACTCTATATCTCCCTCCATCTTCATTATCTTTTCTGATATAGCCGCAAGGGGACAGCTGCAATGGTGGTTTCTGAGCTGAAAAGAGCTGCTCCTTAAGGCTAAGATTAAGAACAGCCACTGAGTACTATCAGCTCAGAACTTGGTTACTACTGCCTCAAGCAAGAGTCTAGGAGATATCAGAAGCAAAAAGATCTGTTTTCCTTTCAAAGGTCTCCTAAGCCAAAAGCCCTTCCATAGACCTTGAGTCAATATGTGATATTCTTTTGTGGAATTGCAAGTTTCACTCTTATTTTCTATGAAACCAAGACATCACGATAGTCATATTCCTTCCAGGGGGAAAAAAAAAGAGAGAATTAAATGGATAAACAAATTGCTGCAGGGGTAATCGTCTGAGATGAATAAATAGGTGTGGGTTTTTTTTTTTTTTTACAGTTTCTCAACAATTATGTTATATGGTGATAGGAATGCTAATTCAGAGAAATTCAAAATACCCATTTAGCAAAAAGGCAGCACCTGGGAGTCTGCCACAGGCAGTCATCTTCCGCTTGGAAATATCTGAACTGGGGTTGATGCTGTTATGCCCTGGCACAGAGGAAAGACAACTGTAGGAGCCCCCAAGCCCTACCAGAAGAGAGCACTGAGCAATGGGAGTCTAGGTAAGCCATCCTTGCTGGTGATTTAAAAAAAGAAATTAAATTGCTTGCGAACAACTCAGTAACAGTTTGTGCCTCAGCTTTCAGCAGTGGTCAAAAAACAATCAGTCTTAAGGCACACTGAAAACTGATAAAGGCAATGCTGAAAATCTAACACAGCTACTGAATTGCTAGTAGAGTCTCCTCTCAAATAACTGTTTTCTTTTTTTTTTAATCAAGAACAGCCAAAGTATTTGTAGACATAAATAAATGATGAGGGATCAGAGGGAAGGGGGAGGAGGGGAAAAAACAGAAGAGGACCAGACAAGGAGTCAGAAATTTGGAAAAATATCCATATAAAAACATAGAGAGGGATCCAAAGAGATGGTTCCTTTAGATGAGAAAGCAGGCAGATGAGCATGGTCATGAGAAGGAGGGCACGAATATAAAACTATCTCATTTAAAAGGAAAGAAACAGAGAACAGCAAGTTAAATGCAAGTGCTCCAAGAATAACACTTATCAAGAACTGTTCTACCCATCCATAGAGCATGCTGCTCGCTAGTGGAGAAGATGCAGTTGAGGTGAAGTGCTGCCGTTTGTCATGGTCGGCCAGTGCATAAATGATTTCCCAGGAACTGGGAAGACACGGCCCTCATCCCTGAGAGCTTGCTTGGGAAAAAAAATAAAATGGAAATTTATGCAAACAGGGCAAGTAATCTCCGTGGTTAAAAATAGATATTAACACGATGTTCTCTGATGTCCATTTCAGTGGCAGCGCACGCTGCCCTCTGAAGCAGCAGATGCTGGTCCCAGCGCGGAGCCCTTGCTCTGAGCGAGCCCAGCCAGGCCTGACTCCGGCTCGGCCGGCAGTGAGCTGAGGAAGCGCCACACTGCACCGCGTGCTTCGTTTTCCAAGCCACCTCTGAAAGGGAAATCCATTTTCCCCTTCACAGTCCCAGTAATTCCACTTTTCAGCCATGCTTCACACTGGAAAACCTCCCAAGAACTTAGTGGCGTTTTTCCCAGGAGGGCATCCATGAAGGGTGCCCACTGCAGGGCTGGATAAGGGCACAGCCTCCCGCCAGGCTTCCCTGGAGCCGCTGCGGGCAGCCCCGCTTCCACGGCCGCAGCCTCACGCTTTCGGGAGAGACAGCCTCACACGTGAGGACACGGTAGGTCCAGAGGGCCGCTGCTGTTCGCTGCTGAATTTGAGCTAACAAAAGGCTTTCTCTATTCATCCCTGTTCAATGACTTTGGAATTTGCAAGAATAGAACAAATTGTGATGACCACATTTCTGCATTCATAGTAAACTAGCTCCTCTGAAGGGGATAATTGCTGAGATGAATTCGTCTGGGAAGAGGGAGCCAATCTGGGAAGCGTGTGGTTCGCAGCACAATCACGGAGCTCTGGAGAGGGGCACGAGGGTGGGTTTTCCAGGGAAGGGGGGTTATTAAATCTGTCGGAGCAGCCAACAGCTGCACTAACAACAGCACAAACCAGATGCAAGGCACACGAGCTCGGGAGAAAACACGGCTGAGGATCCAAGGTGGAACAAGCCACGGGGAGCTGACGACAACAGCGTTGCACCAGGAATGTGCCTGGCCCTTCTACAAACCCAGTTCCAGCTAAATTCCCTCTTCCGAATCCTTACAACTGCCATCTAAGTTTCCTGTCATTTGGAGATCCCGGATCCCTGTATTGTTCGTCTGCTGAGATTACAAGGGGGTAAAAGCCTGTTTTGTGTCCTGCTGCACAGATACTGTGTGTGCAGTAAGGAAAAGTGACCATGTTACACTGGTTTTGATCCAGCAGCCCAGTGAAGGGAACCACCTGAAGCTCGGCTGTTTGGGGATTTGTTACACACCGAAGTGAAGGCCGGGTCTGCTCAAGTTTACAAATGCTTCATCAAAGCTTTGATCGAGTCTGAGTGTTTCCAGAAGGGAAAAAATGCACAGGAGAGCTCTGGGTCTAAATTTTGCTTTGAGGACTTTGTGTGGAAGAATTCAGTAAATATCCCTGTGGCTAAGACACCAGAAGTGTTGGGATTGTAGGTCCCTTTTCCTTGGGTGGGCTGGACTGCACCGCAGGGAAGCTGCTGACCTGGGATTTCAGGACACAATTCAGATCCTGATCCAAAGGAGAGAGGAGGGGCTGCCTAAATCCCGCTTCCAGACCCAGCCATAGCAGAGCTGTAAGCCAAGTCAAGCCTCGGGAGAGGGCTCGGATGGGGCAGGCTCAGGATCCTGGAGCTCTGCTCGGATCCCACAGGAGCCTCGCTGCTCACTCTATGAGCAGGTGCCATTGCACACAGCTCCCCATCCTGCATGTCGTGGGATCAGCATGGAGCAGATGGAGCCATGAGCACTGAGCCACGAGGCTTCCCCAGCTGGGAAATAACAATAGGAGGGCTCCTGCACAGGCAGGAGCTCATACAGGTTACACAGTTAGGGGAAACCAGTGCTCATGGAAGGGAGGAAAGCTCAGGACTTCAGCCCAGGTTCAAGGGATTTATGCTTGCTCCCAGAGGATTAGCCATTATGAAGATTAAAACCAATGGAAATAGAGCATAAGAAACGAGGAAAATGAAAAAGGGGATTGAAAAAGCCTTGACCTACTCTAGTACCTAATTGCTTTGAAAACTAGAGCGCTAAAGTCTGTGGTAATCATTTAAGAACTTTTGTTTTTATACAGTTTCTCAAAATATTTGTATATATGCTGCTTTCCTCCTTTACTTTCATGGGCTACAGGGAAAGGAAGGCTTCCATATAGACATTGATATCAGAATCAGTATGGGAAAAATCCTCTGCAGCGTGGGAAGATTGAACTGAATGACACAGAAAAAGAAAAAAAGTCTCAAAGAAAAGGGACTGAGCTGCTTTTGCCATGAGAGAAGGGAGAAAAAAGGGGGTAAAGACAGGATGGAAGTAGGACAGAGCTCCCTGGGGAACGCAGCAGCCAACCTGCCTTTCCAGGGCCTTGGTGCAAGTGCAGCAGGGGTCCGGGACTCAATTTGCTGTCTCCAGGGTCTCTTGCCCTAGATCTGTCAGGGTCAGAGCCATCCTCAACTACGTCTGAAAAAGCCAAATATACCTGTTAGGGGCAAGGGGAGGTGCTACTCTGTAAATTGTTTTTTGCCAGATTCTGTCATAAAATATCGTTTCCTGAAGGAGAGAGGGGACAATCCATCCAGTTAAGATCTGTGGATGATTCTCCTCTGGGACACTATTGCTCAGTTGTGTCAGTAGGACATTACCAGTAAAATATTGTCAAAGTGGAAATACGGAGATGAGAAAAACGTCCTCCAACACAGGACTGGGCGAGACACTCAGAGCTGAGCTTTATCTGCCATTTGGCTAGAAAAAACAGATGGAAAATACAGGGAAAAAATGAGAAGAGGAGCTGTTTTATGCACATGAAGAGGATCAACTGGGTAGAAATTAAGAGAAAGATGACCAAAGGAAAATCATTCCAGGAGCTTCACTACAGGAATACTTTTCAAATTAGATGTCCAAGATGCTAAGAAATCCTGTGGAGGAGCTGGGTTTATTTTTGCAGGAAGGAAGACAAGAGGAAAAGGAACAGCTTGTGATTCTGGGAAGTATCAGAGATCTGTTTTGTGGCACATGAGAAAAGAGTGCCAGATATTGAGGTAGTTTTGAAGATCAAAATACTTTTTTTCTGGAGTATATGGTTCTTATGGGCTTGGAAAGTTATTCTATTTCTTGAGTTAGGTTTTACTGGGAAAGCAGAACATAACAGCAGCAAGTAAAGAACTAAACCTGTGTGTTTCCATAACTGGTGGACAACCTCAGTTGTCCAGCACATCCCAGTCCTTTGCTACCCTCCAGGCTGGTCTGTTTGTTTCCACCTTGGAGCTCATAAAGTTGCCCAACTGCTGAAGTGCTCAGGTACCATAAAAGCACACATGGCAGAGGACAGGTTGGCGGCACCTCTCCTCACCAGCTCTGTTTACCTGCTCGGTGCTTCTTCCTGCACCGCAGTGCCTCGTAGCCGGGTTGGGAAAGCAGGAGCTGCGTCACCGTCGCGGAGGCAGGAGCAGGTCACGCAGTCCCACGGGGGTGGCCGGGGACGGGAGCGCGGTGGCCACAGAGGCAGCGCCGGGAAGCGGAGCGGGAGGGAGGCGGGAACAAGCCAAGAGCTTTGCCGGCTTTCACGAGAAGGGAATAAAAAAGACAAAATAAGAGCCTTAATTGCAGAGCAGAGACCTATCATTGCCTCCGCTCTCCACCCCTGCAAGGACACGCAGCACAGCTGTCTCCGAGCGGGGCTGCTGCCAGCACAGCTCTGCGGCCGCATTAGCCCTTGCTGGGGGCTGCATGCAGGCAGAGAAACATCTTTTATGTGTCTACATGTGACGGCCACAGCGCTGCAGCCTTATGCCCCTTGGTTGTTAGAAGACAGTTTGCTCCTCTGTGCCCTCCTCAGCCCTTCAAGACAAGGAGAGGGAGCACAGGCGGAATAACAGATGAGGAGAGCAGAGGGGTAAGAGCACAGACTTCCCACCCTGAGTGCAGGAGTGGGTCTCCCAGGAACTGCCACCCACAGTGCTGGAGGGAGGTGCTGGAAACTGGGAGAGTCACAGACTAGGTCTACAAGAGAATGACCGTGAGGCCACAGTTGTACACGTCCTTCCTTGGATGCTTTCTTGGATGTCTGTAGGGAGGTTACTGTCATGATGTCCCAAAGCAAGATGCTTGACACTGTTCAAGTGAGACAGATGACCTACGAGAGGCAGGCCCAAAAGGGAGCTGTTCAGCCACCAGGCGCCTCAGCAGGAAGGTGCTCCAAGGACAAATGACATTGTGAAACTCAACCTGCTTGTGAGGGGATGGCCACGACCCTAGGAGCCCCTTCACCCTTGCTCTGCACGGCCACGTGGGGAAGCAAAGGGGGAAGCAATTCACCCTCTGGAGCACAAGGTCCAGCAGCGTCCCCGTTCCTCACAGCGCCCTGTGTTGCTCCCCTGCAGCTGCAGCAGATTCTGCTCACCTTGTCCTCAGTGTGGAAGGAGGGGGCTGAGCCAGTAATTAATATATATATACACACGCTTTTTCTTTTTTTTGGTTCAGTCATGGATCAGGAAAAATGCAAATGTTGCTCTGGGGCCCTGGAGACTGGCGCTTTTTGGAGTTTATGGCAGACTGAAAACATTTGGTTTCAGATCAAGTGAAATGTTCCATTTGGTATGAAACAAAATATTTCTCCAGAGGGCATTTTCTACAGCAGCCAGAGGGACCAGAAGAAAAGGTTACACTCTTAGAGGAATAGACACTGTGTTCCTAGGGCTGCAGGAGGGGACATAGCACTAATACTGCTAAGCAGACTGCTATAGAACCACATTTCCTCTGATCTGAAGAGTTCTTCAAGACGAAACGGGGCAGCTTCAGCAGGAGAAGCACAGAGGGTCCAAAGCAGAGCCCAATTACTGGTTGTTTAACATGGATAGGAGAATCCCAGGTTCATATCTCATAGATGTGAGCCAGAAAAATGACCTTTAACTGCTTATTCCCCTGCCACCCTTCTCAGTAGACCATCTGAATCACCAGACTGTCAGATATGGTGCATATGTCTCAGCCTTCTTTTTTAGAGACCATTCCACCATTTATGTAAAGAAATACAAGGCAGAGAGGATGCACCAATGTACTGGTGACTGGTGCAACTTCACGGACATCATACAGTGCAGAGCAAGACTTGGATGTGGGTCTCGCTCATGCACTTCTGCCTAGTAAGTGAACAGGAAATCCCCACTGGAATGGCAGCCAATTCCACTCCAGATCCCAGACGGAACAGTCTGAAACATTTTGTTACAGAAACATCAAAAAAAAAAAAAAAAAAAAAAAAGAAAAAAAAAAAAGCTTATGTCTGCTTTTTGTAGGTGGCTGAAACAATACGCTTATTCTTACCTTAACTAATCTGTTGTTTTCTGGAATCAGATGCTGCAATTTTTGGCAAATAGATACTTCTCAAAATAAAACAAAACACACCAAGGTGGAGCAGGAGAGGAACAGGCACGTATTTCCCATTTCCTTTCGCTCACAGCTTTGCAGTGATTATCCTTTCCTTTGGTGAACACAGCAGCTATAGCCAAGGTTTGTTGGCCAGCTGCAGCTTGGGCTTTAACCTGCCCCACAGTTTTTGAACATGGACTCACAAGTCATGGGTTATTAGGTGCAACAGTCCCAGAGAGACCAAGAGCAAAGCTGGGAATCAGCGAGGGTGCTGTAATGCTAGAGGGAAGGCCAGTGAGGTCTTGTATAAACAGCGTCAAGGTCCTCTAGCGTCAGCTGCCAGCACCTCACAAAGTTACCTCACAACAAGGATTTCAAGGGGAGAGAAGTTCTGCACCACTTACTGGCCTCCTTGACGTAAATGCTTGCAAAACACTTACTGAATGCACTCTCTTTCAGGGCCAATTTATGCTTGTTTTAGTATTCTTTCCAAAATATCTGGCTGGGGTCATGGGAAGTACTGCTCAGCCAAGTCAAGTGACAAGCATCAGCATGTTGTCAGTTTATGAAAGCAAAACCAGGACTTTTTAAAAGGAATTAGAAAGTCTAATAACTGAGCTAATCTCTTTCTTCTCCAGAGCAAACTGCAGCTGTTAAAGCAGAGCAACTTGGCCTCCCATCACTTCCCTAGATAGAACCCTTCAGCACCCCGGGTGCAAAGCCCAGCACAGCAGAGACAGCAGCAGGAGAGATAAAGCATGGATCTGCTATCAAAACATGTTATTCCCACTCTAGTCCAACTAGGTCACCATTTATCTCACAGTATCAGACAAAACTAACTCCAAGGGTTGCCTTTGCCATCTGTGGAATTAGGGAAAAAGGGTAGAATCATTGCACTTCCAAAATAATAACCACTGAATATAGCTATACTGTCTCCTTCCTGTTAAACAAAAAAGCACTAGCATCCTGTCTTTGAAAATGAGAAACCACAGGCAGATAAGCTAGATAAAGCAGTCTGACCAAATCGACACGTAACTCTAACGTGAGAGCACCTCACTCACTCAACCACGGTTGGCCAGGTCTTTAATCCTTAACACGCTTCCCTCAGCTAGACTGGAGGGCAAGTTTTGCATGCACCTTGCAGGACCACACTTCTTGGCCTTCACCTCCTGAAGATCTGAGTCTCAGCTTATTTAAGTGCAGCAAAATTGTATCACAGAGGAACTAAACATCACACAACTAGCATCATTTCAATGTCCTGGGAAAACACTTGGAAATCAAAGTGGTAGGTATGTCATGGCTTTAGAGCTATAAGGTTTCAAGCTTTGGTCTTGGACTGTAATAGGATAAACTGCATGGAACTGGGTCACAGGATCTCCTTGGGCAACAGTCAGACTTCCCTGGAGCTTTGGGGGTAGGGTTTGCTCTTTAGCTGTTTTTGGCGGGAGGGCATGAAATATGCCTGTGATCCAGTTCCCAAGGAAGTACCATCTCCTGGCTGTAGAAAACACTTTTTGTTGCTGTTGAGTTTCATTTTCACATTGTAGAGTGAGAATACAGCAATATCTGAACAGAACCCATAAAACCATTTTCTGTCTTGCAAAGACTTTTAGAAATAGCCAAACACATTCTGTGCTTAGTCTGTACTGAGTGAGCACGCGAAGCATGTTCAGACATTAAACAGGCCTCGACATATGTTGTCATTTACACTGCAATAAAAACAACTGCTATCTAGGAACATGGTGCTTGCTACAACATCTCCAGCCACATCCATGCAAAACCTCAGCAACAACTGAGTGGAATTCAAAGCTCAGACTAGATGAATAATAGGATTTCCTTTCTGAAGAAATTTCCAATAGCTTGAAATATAATTTCATACAGTCATTAAAAAAAAGGAGATTGCAAGTGTCCTATGAAACAGAAACTCTGTAAGATTTAGTTTCAAAAACAGAGACACAGGCTTTTTTCAAAATACAAGATGCAGTCCAATACTTAGTAGCTATTAAATAAAATTGCCATAGTTCTTTCCAATACCACTGCTGCTCAGCGCTGAATAAAGGGAGCAATTTGGGAGGCAGCAGCAATGAAACTGGAAAGTCACTTTAACTTCAGCAAAGAGTTACGTGCCAGGTCCCAAAGCACAAGGGAAGTCCCATCCTGTTCAGCGAGAATTGTAACTACAGGACAGCAATTTAGGGACTAACTTTGGAAGCCAAGATCCTGTGTGGCACCTACGTCAAAGGCATGATAAAACAGACAAGTTACCCAATAGAAACCTGCCAGGATTCAATTAGCTTGTCAAACCACGGATGTTTTCATCAAACACTTCTGCTTCAACACATGCTCTAGCCACATCATCCTTTGCTGGAAGATTTCTGACAAGCTCTTTTGAGATCTGCTAGCTCCAAAAATTACAATTTCTCCTCATACAGGCTACATAAGTATTGTCATTAAGCTGTTACCAGTGCATAGCCTTTGAGCATGCAGATGGACAGTCTAATTCTGTCATCAGCATCAGCTGTAGCAAATCATGCACAGGTGCTCCCTTAACCAGTATGTCAAGGTATTTAGAAAGATACTGGGCCACACTAAATACAGAGCTTTGGCCAACTTCATAAATCTTTGTTACGATTTTCTCAGACAGTAGTCACAGAGGTCAGCTTTGTTATGGAAACAGGAACCTGGACAGCCCACAAAGTACAGGACAGCCGAGAAAGGAAAGCAGGTTCTAATTAATTGCTAATGACTTACTTTCCTTCCTCGCTGCACAGATCATGCTGAATAAAAAAGCAAACCCAGAGCCTGGGGTAAGGGAAGAAAAGCACACACCAGTGCATCCAGCTGTTACAAAAGAAAGCTCGTGTAAGAGACTGAATTTCTGTGTCCTTCGAGGGGTACCATCAGGGAATGCGCAGTGCTGGGTACAGCCAGGGTCAGGGCTGCCGAGCCCTCATCCTGCAGCAGGCGTGCTAAGAGGCTCAAGATGCTCTGCAAATGACCTAAAGCTCTATTTGCTCATTGTGGAACAAGGAGTCACCTCGGTTCCCCTGACCGAAGTGGTTATGTCGGTGTGTGGTGACAGTCAGGACCCTGGTGCAGCAGTCGCTGCCAAGGGTGGCTGGTGATCATTCCCCACGGGCCTCGAGGGGCCAGCTTAGCTGAGCTAGATGCAGGAAAGTGCGCGTGTTAATGCACTGAGGACACGACCATGGGCCACTGCAGCCGCAGTCCTCAATCCCATCCCTGCAGCAGGCACACTTCGCCCAGGAGAAGCAGGAGAACTGCTGAGAGGGATTCGCTCTTCCATGAGTTCCAGCTTACAAGAGTTAAAACCAAAAGTGCCTCTGCCCCAGCTGCATAAATAAGAATATTTCCATGCAGAACAGGACTGAAATGGAGGTTAGATAAGCAAGGCCTTGGCAGCAGGAAAAACAAATAAAGCCAATCCCCGCTACGCCCACCAAGCAGCAGCTTGTTTTGCCAGCAGTGGTTTGTCACACACAGTCCGAGACCTGCAAAGACTCATGGACCAACCAACCAACCCAACACGGTTTCTACGAGCCCAGCAGGAGCAGAAACGGCTGTCGGTCAGGTCTGCCTCAGCCTGGAGACCCCCAACACGGCGGCTGGGGGGCCAAGGCCGCCAGAGCCGGTGGTGCCGGCCGCGGCAGCGGGGATGCTCCAAGCCCTGCGCTCCGCACGGCCGCTGCTCCCGCTCGGGCACCTCGGCCTGTCCACCCAGCGCTGAGGAGTAGCTGCTTCTCGCGGGCAGGATGATTCAGAGGCAGCTCTGCCGAACGGAAGCTCTCGTGCTCTGGAAGCTGCACAGAACACAGCGTCTCTGTTTGTCACTAGCGCCTCTCGTGCCTCCCCCCACTGCCTTCGCTTTTCCCCCTCTGTCTTTTTTCCCAAAGCCTGAAGATTGCTTTTAACAAAGACAGTTGAGTCATTTCCCAGCCCTGCTGTGCCGTCTTCCAAATGCCTCGGATGAGTGATGTCTTCAGAAAGAAGCCAGCCTGTTCCCTCGCTGCTGCTCTTAGAGCAGCTGAAATGGAGCAATTATACCTGCCTCGGGTGGCAAAGAACGAGAAGTCCCAGCGTTGTCACAGCTTCCCCTCGGAGAGGCTGCGTGGGAGAGGGAGAAATGCAGGAGCGGCGTCACAGCAGTGACAGGCGGAGGGAAGCCAAAACAGGCAGCAAGTGTCTAAGAGCAAGGTGTCTGCTCGGGTGCAGAAAGACGAGGCCTGCGATGAATTCACCTGGCTCTGGCAGGAGGGCACTGCTGTCTGATGCGGGGCCTAAAGGACCGGGGATACCCTCGGATCCCCCTCCTGGAGCGCTGCTGGCCCAGCCGGGAGCAGCTCCGGACTCCACGTGCACGGCCTCGGCAGGGACGGCGCACGTGGCACGCTGCATGGAGCCCTGCGCCCTGCCGACGGGGCTCAGTCGTGCGTGGCACGTCCAAGACCTCTGGAATAGGCAGGAAGGCTCCATGGGAAGGTTCTTAATAGAGCATCATTCCCACTCTGGAGTTTCAGGCTCATATCTGTCTCAATTGGGACAAAATAATGTCAGATGCCAAGACAATCTTTGTATGAAATTGCAGGGCATTTCTCAGTGTCTTTATGTCATCCCCTGAAGTCACCTATGCATTTGGCTTTAATTCTCCCTCATACACAGTCCTATAAGGGATGGCATGGGCTGACATAAGGGGTGAAAGGGCCCAAGAAAGCAGCCAAGACACATGGGCAAGGAAGAACCCTCAAGCCTGAGCTTCCTCTCACGTGCTCACATGCTTAAATGCACAGTGAACACTTGAAGGAACTTGGACGTGGTAAAAAATATCAGCATGGAACATGGGGAGCCTTTCACTGCTATGATCTCCCTCTGCCTTTGAGGGGTCTGTACCCCTCCTGCAAGAGCTGTTTGTTTCTTCTTTCTCACCTCATTTTCCCTGCACTCATCTTCAGTTGCTCCCTACTCTCCTGCTACAACTTCATGGCCTGTATCCGTGATAATTCCCCACGCTGACTTTTGAAATGTAGCCTCTGGTTATATCTCCCTCAGGTGCTCTCCATCCCGTGGCCCCCGCTCTCCTAGCTCCTCTCATGAGCCCAGCAAAGAGCCCGTTTCCTCTCTTTCCGTTACCTCCAGCCTCCCTTCCTCAGGGCCTCACCGCTACAGCCATCCCACGCAGCAGTCATGCAGGACACAGGGACACGGGCCACGTTCACCTGAGCCCTCCGGGCACGACATCATGCAGGGACACCCAGCAGAAGATAAAAACACTCTCCGCTCACAGCTGGAGACCTTGTTTTAAAATAAAACTAACATAATATAACATATGAATGACAGATACACCTTACCACTTCCCTCTCATTAGCTGTTGTGATCCTGACAATGCCTGATCCTGGAAGTCCAAGAATGGATAGGACTCCACGCGCCACATATGAGTTTAGGGGTTTGAGTGTTGCCAATAGCTGTTGAATAAGTTGCCCACACACTTTCTTAGCCTGTCATATTTTTCAGTCATTTTTTTTTACTTTCAGTAGTATGAATTCCCTTGTACAAAAGTCCCCAGCTCGCTGTGGTGGGGTCACTGATCCAGCCCTGCTAAAACCACAGCAAAATGTTCCTTAAAGATGAGCACTTCTTACCTCAAGCAACTCTCTGCCTCAAACACCAGTGGCTGTCAGCTCATTTCTCTGCTGTCATCCTAAAGAAGGAAAAACAAGTGAAAACCACAACCCAGGGTGGCCTGGGAAAATTGACAGCCTAACAAAAGGAAGCAGAGGAAGCATCTACTTGTTTATACGTTTTCAGATCCTAGAAGAAAGATTTCCCTGAAAAAACATCGTGACTTCCTCTACCCAGATGAACAAAAGAAGATGTCAACTTGTATCTCTGCAAATTTTCTGGTGCAAAAGCTAAACTAGATATGCAACTCAGTGAAAATAATGCCCCTTTTGTGAAGCATAACCCACATTTAAGTACATAGACTAAGCCAAACCTACCAAGGAAACAGAGTGTACAGAGATTTATCAACCACCCACACAGCCTCACAGGATACAGCAGAAAGTCTAGGTGCAATGGACATAATGCACATCAAGAGAAATTTCCATTAGCTATTAAGAAAAAAAAAAAAAAGAGAGAGAGAAAAGAAAGAGAAAAGGAAAAATCACAATGTCAAGCCTTGTATCAGATGCCCACAGAGGATGGTAATCTTCTCTCTCAGAGGCAGTGGAAAATTGAGTGGCCCAAAACACCTTAATCTAACTTCAAGATGGAGGCATAGACCAGGTGATTCTCAGAGATCCCTTTCAACATAAATTATGTTGTGATTTCACAGCTGAATTTGATGATAACTTAGTAGTTAGGAATGTTAATTGGTTAAGTTACCAATTAGGAAGGATCCACCATCAGGAGAGGAACTCAGACCTGCAGGAGCCCAGCCAGAGGCTCCAGGGACCTTCATTTTGCCAGATGGCAAGAGAGAGGTCCCAGCAAACCCCCACAGATACCCCAAGACCAAACACATCTGCCAAGAGACACACGGTGACAGATCCAACTGCAGACACCTCAGTAATGTTGTCAGCCCATGGGAGAGAGTGAAATACGCAGCAAACACTGTTATTACGTTTTCATGATAACATATGATAACAAAGTGCTTGTATTTTATCTATGGAGTTCTTTAACCAGGTGTCGAAATACAATACTTAAATCTGCAGGGCCTATTCGGCTTAACCTGTCATCAGAGCAGGGCAAATGTAGAAAGGAGACCAAGGAACACAGTGATGAGCACAAAATGCACTAACCTAATTAGTCATAGAATAATTGTACAATTATTAGGGTTGGAAAGGACCTCGGGAAGTCATCTCAGCCAGCCTCCTGCTCAAAGCAGGTCTCTTTGTAGCAAGTTACTCACAGGTAACATTTAAAAACCATATAAAATTGTGGCACTAGAAAAACAATGAGAAGGTTCAGCCATCCTGATTGATCTAGAAGACTGCCCAGACCGAAAAATTCATTTCATTGTCTGCTGATACATCCAAACCTGAGTTTGGATCCTCCATGCAGTAGTGGAGGGTGGTGGTGGCTGCACATACACCATGAAAAACAGAACCTTGCAAAGCAGCAGCTCTGAAAAAGAAGGCTGCAAGTGTGACTCCAGCCTTGGGTCACGGTATATCATCTTTTAAGCACAACTCCTAAATTGCAATGTTGTTGCAAGGATAAATGTGATTCTTGGACATACAAGCAAGGGAATATTCAGAGAGGTGGTGTTACTTCAGGTTGTATTACTGTTGGGAGAGAGGCACCAGGAGCATGTAGCTGCTCGTCAGTGTTCGCAACTTAAAAACAATACAGACAATTTGTACAGGGCTCGGAAAAGAGCTGCAAGAAAGATTCAGCATCTGGAAACCATATTTCTAGCAAGAAACTTAAGAAGGTCAATCCAAGTTTATCCAACAGAAGGTCAAAAGGTTACTTGAGCACTGTCTGTAATTACAAACAGAAAAAAACATTAGTAACGTTAGGGCTCTTGAAGTGGGCAGAAAAGGGGAAAAATAAAGATAAAGAAAATAAAAATCGGAGAAGCCAAGGACATGCAGAGGAATTATAGGGCACATCATTTAACGAAGGGAATTAACTGTTAGAACTAATTACCTTTCCATCATTTGAGGCCTTGAGCTAAGGACTGAAGTGCCTTTTTTTAAAGCTGCATTGTATCTCAAGCAATCTTGAAGCAGAAATTATTGGATGAGATTCATTGTCAGGACAAATAATTGTAAAGTCTTCTCTGGTCTTAAAAATATGAGAAGAGCCCAGGGAGAATGGTAAAGACCTATGAAAGCAAAGAGACACATCAGAGCAAATTCTGCTGTGTTACAGAAGAGATTGTAGCCACTGTAAGTTGTTGCAAGAGAAAGTGGAATCTTATTTTTAAAGGTCACAGTTTCTTTAATATATTAAAGATGAAAAAATCTAGTAAGAAAATCCTTAGCGCTGCCAACAATTGAAAAGAAAAAAAAGAAAAGGGTACAAAAGGCAACAAAAATAAGGACACAGAACAATATTCATTTGTGTGCAACTTGGTCATAAATCCCAAATAAAGTAAATTCAGATTTATTTTGATTTAACTAAGAGCAGTGTCTGGTTGCTCTGTTTCAGTAAAACAGACATCGTTTTGCACTCTCACAAAATCAAATGCAGAAAATAAAACCATGTGAGAATCTCAGCCGTAAGAACACTGCGTATCTTTGGGTGCATTTTGCCCTGCTGTGGAGCCCCTGGCCTTGTGGCTGGCATTGCCCCCTTGCCAAGGGGGCTGCCCAAGCACCTCCGGGTGCCAGGAAACCTCTGCAGCCCACGGCGAGGGTCGTGGCCACGGGGCGCGCTGCGTCCGCGCGAAACCGGGTGGCATCTCGATGGCGTTTTGCTTTGGCGTGTTTTGGTTCCTCCAGCCTGGGAACCTCTGGAGGAGGCAGAGCCCGGGCAGAGGGCACCACGGCAGCCCGGCGGGAGCAGCCCCCAGGCGAGGAGCCCCGCGCAGACACGCAGCGTTTGCGAATCCGGCTCCTCCGACAGATGGGGAAGGAAACAGGAACTCACAACGGAATCGTGCTTTGCAGAAGATGTTTTCTTTCTTTTTCCTTTTATTTTTTTTTTCTAAAATAAATCTCAAACAGCCACCAGCTGGTTCTCATTTCAGCCCGCAGATGAATAGCTCCCTAGCAGAGCAGCAGCAGATGCTGACACCAGTGTGAGGAAGCAGCGAGGCTGTGGTCCCCTGTGCAAGGGGAACGGGCTGCCCCAGAGCAAAGCGCCCCGGGGCAAGGGGCTGGCACTGCCCCACTGCAAAGGGGAGGCTGGCTGGAGAACGGGGCAGCGTCCCTTGGTGCTGTGCTTGGCCCTTACACATCCTGGGATGGATGCCACGTGGCTGCGCGTGCGAACGGGAGGGAGAGCGCGCCCAGGCTCTGTATAAACAGATATGGGAGTGGGGGACTGTTCCGCTGTCAGCACATCCGCAGGTTGGCTGGAGGCACTGCTCTGACTGCACGTGGTTTCTCAAGCAGGGCTCTTCACGTCAAGGAGCGTGTGTTTTGGGCCATCACTGCATAAACAGTACGTGTGAGCCACCGGGCCTGCGCTGCACGGCTCGCTCGGGGTCAGTGATCCCCTGTAAAAGCCTGCACTTCCCAGCCTTCCCACGCACGTCCGGGGAGCCGCCTGGCTGTGCTGGCTCGCAGGGCGTGTGTTTGTCACGAAAAGCCAAGAGGCCCGTCCAGCCCTCCATGGTCCTGGAGAAGCAGGTCGTGGGTTCGTGAGACCCAAGAGCCTCCTTCCCCCGACCAGCTCTGCCCCAAACAGGCACCTAGCACAGCCCGGTGACAGCGTGACAGGGTCACCGAGCAAACCTAGAGGCACAGACAGTAATTCTCACACTTGGTTTGATCTGGACTAAAAATAAAGGTTCTCAAACCTGCTTCACTAGTAGAAAATCTGAATAATTCAGACAAGCTTTACCAGTAAGTTGCAGCCATAAAGCAAAAGCCCACAGCCTTCAAAGGTCTCTTGAAGCCCATCCAAAAAAAGCGCTCAGTCCAAGCACCCTTCATCAGATGGAAGAGGAGGAGGAGGGGGCAGCACGTGAGTGCCGAAGGCAGCTCCCTCCTGACGGGAAGGGGCTGAGCTGTGCCTGTGCCTGCTGTGCTATGGATTGCTCCCCTGTCCACAGGCATCACGCACGGATCACGGGATTGCCTCCTCCCAGGGAAATTCTGGGCAATAAGGAGGACTCTCTTCTTTCTGAACTGTGATGCAAACTGTTCCAGAGAAGCTCTGCCTTTGGTTTTATTCAAATACCCAAAGACAAAACGAAACCTTCAGGCATTTATCTAAAAGCAGGCACAATCCCGCAGAGAAACCTAAGAAGTTAGTTCTCCAGGTAAGACAGCACTCGCTTTTCCCAGGCCCAGAGGTGTAAGCTGGCGCTCGGCCTCCATCAGCCCCTTCCTTCCAGCCCCGTTTCTGCTCCTCTCTGCGCTCGGCTCCAGCCCTGCTCGCTTCCCCGTCCTCGGCGCGGGTCGGCGCCCGCAGCAGGGGAGCCTGTCCACGTCACGGGTATTTACGGAGCGAGTAAATCAACAGTGGCTCCCACCGGGCTCTAGCGGGCAGAGCAGGCAGGGAAGCCGCCAAGGAAGCGGGGAGCCAGGAGTGGGCTTTCCCCCGTCGGGATTGCAGCCACCGGCTCCATGACACCTGAGCAAAGCCTAAAAACTTCCCAGGCGGCAGTCAAACACGTCCGAGGAGACGGAAAACGAAACAGAATTGAAAGGTACATAAGGTCTGTGGTTTGTTTCTTTCTGCTGTGACCTTTCCACAAACAAGTTAAAGGCGCCGTATTTCACTGCCTGCTGGAGCTGAGGAGATGTCACACAACCAGTAAATCACATTTACTAGCGGTTTTCAGGCACAAACACACAGGTCGAAACGCCCTGACAACGCACTCGCGAGGGGCAGCAGGAGGCCCATGGACAGGCTGCTCCACCGTCAAGTTTGCAGTGATCAGAAACACGTGCTCCCTGCTCACCTTTAGCCAAGCTGCTGCTTAAGATACAGAGACAAGGACTGGCTTATATTCCTCGGGAGTTGGCTTCCAACTACGTTTTAACAGAACTAACCAGGCCTGTTAGTACCAGGTCTCAACCTTTTCAATCAGAAAGAACTTAGCAGCACAATGTCATTTCCCCTATCATCCTGAAAACTGATCATAACTGACAAAATGAACACATTTTGCACATTGGAAAATAGGCAAACAGGTCCCAGGTACTAAGTAAGAGAGCTAAAAGAGCCAGTACCACTGTATTTCTGGTGGAGTGGAACAACTTCCCTCAGCAGAGCAAAGAATTCATAGCTCCAACACTCACATTTGGCCAGAACTGCCTCTCCAAAACTGCCTCAGTTTCAACATATTCAACAGGATTTTAAATTAGTCCTTGCTCATGTACCCCTTGTGATCTGCATTTCGGCTGCTTGGTTTAGAAAGCAGAAATGTCAACAGATGAAGACCAGATCAAATGGTCACTCTCACAAAATCTGTAGGACAGCAATACCTCAAGAACACAGTAATTTTCCTAAAATTCTCCCATGTCAACCTCTATCAGGCCCCCAAATCTCTTGTGTTGTATCTATCCCTTTGTCAGTTTTTTTCTGCCTTGCCTGTCACCCCTCGTCAAGGGAAATGAGGCAGTAGGCCACAACACACGTTGCTCCGAACATCTTCTAAATCTGATTTAGTTGTGGTGAAAGGTGGCAGCCCTGGAGCCCAAGATAGAGCAAGAAGATAGCGCAGCAGGGCACACTGCCCAGACACAGCCTGTTACCAAAATGCCTTCAGGGAAATTGGGAATTTAATCTTCATGGCCTGCTCCATGCTCTGCTTGCCTGGGAATGCCAACTGCTATTCAGTATGGCTTTTTTACTTTTGATTTTTTTCTATTTTTAATGTAGCTTTGAACACTTTATGAACTCAGCAAAGATCATGAGCTCACCAGAGACCAGCATCTGTCCGTGAGATGACACTGGAGAGGATCTTGGCTGCATCTGGCCATTCAGGTCACGTTCCAGCCAGCGACCCAGCTCGGAGCGGCTCTGCAGCCCTTTCCCACCCCTGCCTCTCGCCTCCTAATAAGTGCTAAACTGAATCTCAAAACATCAACAGTGGTGACAGGAACAAGGGCTCTGGTTCCTGGGAACAAGTGTTGATGACAGGGGAATCGCTGGTTTTAAGCAGGCAGCACTGGTTCCTGGGCAGCGCTCCATCAGATGAATGTTTCCCTCTTATGTCCCCAAGGTCCCCTGGGCAGAGGAACACGCCATAGGAGCACAGCCAGTTATTTTGCAGAGACTTTCCCCTCTGGGCTGTGAGAGATCTGATGGAGCTGGCAACCAGCCCGCGCTTCTTCTGATAAAGGCTGTTTGCAACTAAAAATGGATTAAAATAACCTCTGAGAGCTCGTCTGAAGGGGAACAAGCAGTCTTGTTCAGAGAAGCCATTAGCCTGGAGAGGTGGACAGAACTATTCCGAGGGCTGCTTATTTTGGGCTTCACCCCACTTTGTCATTTGCTCTGACCAAGGCAGAATAAAGAGACTGTAATTAGCACTTGGGCACTCTCGATGGGAGCAGCAAACAGGGCCCGGCCAAAGCCCAGACCAAAGGACCTTCTGGCCCTTTGCCCATTCCCCTCACCGTGACGTGGGCCCAAGGAACGGGACTCTCTGAGCTTCCAGAGAGGCACCTCCTGCTTCAGATCTCTCTCGTTGCACCAACAGCCACGATTTTTCTGGCTGTGAACGAAATGTAGCATCTCGTGTGTGGCACATCTTCCTCTCTGGCATATTAGTCAGCTTGGAGAGTTGTCAATGTGACGGTGGATCCTTGCAGAGAGCAGCCCACAAACGTGTATTCCTGAGGGCTGCTGGTGTGGCCGCCGGATCTGCAGGGAATTTCCACGTGTGTTCCCTGCCCCACGGGACAGTCCTCGCCGCTGCTCCACCCCACTGCAAAGACACAACACGGAGGTTCAACATCAGCAATCATGGACTTTGCAAGTGCTGCAGATGCCAAACGAACCCAGCCGAAGTCATGTATATAAGAGTAGTAGCAGCAGACAGACAAATTATACTATTTCTTTGCACGTGGTTTTCAGGAAGAAGGCTTCAGGAAAAGCTTCTCAAGGACAAGGTTATCACATATTAAAAAAAACAAAAACAAATAACACTGTCACAAACCAACCAACACTTACAGATAAAACTGACCTAAGTTTTGCTAACTCACATGACACTAGTTACATCTCAGCCTTCAGATTACCAGTCATCACCATGGAAAAAATTGCAATGGTGTTTCCCTTTGACCAAGGCCTCTCTGTTCCCAAATCACATCCCTCCGAGATAAGGTTATTAGAAAGTGATATTTTAGGAGGTTTTTTTGTTTGTTTGTTTTTTTCATTAGATGATGCATTTCCCCAGACTACAGAGAACACTGAAATACCGGAATCCCATTTCCCCATTTTTTTTCCATAGCCAGGAAGTGTGGAAAGTGTTAGAGAAGCAAAAGCAGAGATTCTTGACAGATCAGAGGCTTCCAGCAGCCCAGACAGCGAGAGCAAGACACCAGAATGAGGAAGGCAAGCAGGAGATGCGCAGTGTGGTTGCACAGGCGAGGCGGCCCGTGCTCCCGCAGCAGCCACGGCCGATGCTCCGTAGCACCCCGGACCTTGCCAGCTGCAAGGGAGAGCACAGCGAGCTGCAAGCACAGCCTTGGGGAGGGCAAAACATCTCGGGCTCCAGTAAGGGAGAGGTCCCTGGTCACGGGCTGAGGTGGCAGGTCCCCCTGAAGGAGCTGCTGGGTTTGCTCCTTCAGGGGCAGGTGGCTCTGCATGGCAGAAGCTCTCGGGGAACCTTCCCCACCGGCAGTGTCAGGGGGCTGTTTGAGCAGAGCTGCCCCTCAGGCAGGTTGGCGGCGGGGCCGGGCGCTGGGGAGCAGCGCGGGTGCCAGCGCCTGCGCCTCGCTTCCCGGGCACACAGCCTTGGCCTCACGGGGCTTCCTGCAGCAAGGAGACAGGATTAGAAATCAGCGTCAGGAAATGCACAGCAAGGGAAACGTTTCGAGGGAGGCTAAAAACAGATCTCTGACCCTGCTTGTTCTACAGCGAGAGGTCTGTGTGTGCGCCTGCCAGAGCCAGGCGGCAGCGGGGCAAGGATGTCCCTGCAGCACCGGTGCAGCGCGGAAAGCTGGAAGAGCAAAAGCCTCCCCATGCCACGGCCAGGCTCTGCCTAAGCAGCGTCTCTCTGGGCAGAGCCCGGCAGGCAAGGCCACGTTAAGGGGCATGAGGGGAAGCAAATCCAGAACAAGGAGACCCACCGTGGTCTGCAGCCGGGGGGCTCCTTGGACATGGGGCAACGCGCTGTGCTTGCACAGCTTGCCCTGGCACCCAGCGGCCACAGAGGAGAAGGAAGGCTCGGGGCTCTGCAGCAAAAACGAGGCAAGTGCAGCCCTTGCAACAGGGCAGAGGGCTCCCAGCACAGGATTCCTGCCCTATGGCTGAGAGCTGGGCTTTGCAGCACCAAACCCTCATTGCCTCACTACACTCGCACTCCAACCTGCACCTTCACCCTGCTCCCTATTGCTTGGATTTTTGCCACAGTATCTCAAGACATGCTGAGAACTACCCACAAATTCCAGCGTTTGGTTTGCACAAAAGTGTGTTTCCATCCAGAAAAGGAAACAAGCTTGTAGCCCTCCTGGCTGCAGACTATTGACCCGGTTGCAGCCAGAGAGCCCCTGCCCTTTGGAGAGAGCTGCTCCCGCGTGCCAGCTCATGCCGCGATTGCTCCAACCTCTTGGAGAAGGAACCTGGAAACCCCTCCTTCCAACCCTCCAGAGAATACTAAGCCAGAGCCTTGACACAAGTCCTCCCAGAGCTGCAGGAAGCTGAAACACAATGAGACCATTCCAAGAAACACTATTTTGCCATCTAAACAAGCAGGCCTAATTTGAGGACTGCATGTGCTTTTCTTGTGGCTTTCATTTCTAAGGACAACAAACTCCTGTGCTGGGTGTTTATTCATAGGCAACTTCTCTGCAAGCCCAGGGCCAGTTTGGGCTCCTCAGAAGGGCCCTCAGTGCCACTGCCATTCATGGCAATGTTTTTTCTCCTATCGATGCTTGCCAGTTAACCAGTGCCCCTGCTGCTGTCCAGTTAACATCCCTGCAGCTCTAAGTGGCACCTCTCATTTAGCAGGTAGACGTGTCCAGGGCAGGTCGCTGCTGGAAACCACAGGCTGTTTTCCACAGGCTCATTGGAGATTTGAGCTTCGCACAGTCCCACCTCTTGCAGGTTTGGAAACACAAGCCCTATGGAAACACAGGCCCTGGTTATTATAGCCACTAAAACAAAAAAAACTTAACAATATTTAAGAAAAAAATCAAAGGGTTACTCAGGAGGAGCTTGAAGAGGTTTTAGAGGAACAATTTAAAAGATTACCTCAGTCAAATGCCCCTGCTCATGCTCTAATTCCCAACAGCCCCCATTTGCCTCCCCACCACCTTCCCATGCCACAGGTGCTGAAATCAGGGCAGTTTTAACATTAATCACAATGCAGAGGTTTCCCATGCATGCACACAGCTCAGTGCGCAGGATGCCCCGATCCTTGTTGGGATCCCACAAGGGAAACTCCCAAAATAAAGCTGGGAAGGGAGCAGAAGCTCTACCTCTTCTGGCGCTGAGGCATTTCTGACCCCGACAGGCTGCTTGATGCTCCTCACCTGTCGTGAGACACAGCTTGCACAGCCGTCCCACTGAGGGAGGAGCAGGAGGAGAGAATCAAAACAACCCTTGCTTTGAAGAGCGCAGAGCCCTTTCCAAGCCGCTGAGCGGGCGGCCAGGCCTGACGCTGCTCCTGCTGCACAGAGAGGCGGCAAAGTGGAAGACGGGAATGTGCGGGGGCTGCAGGGCCCGGCACCTGCACCCCGTAAACTGGAGCACGTGGCAGAGCGGGGAGAAGCGGGCAGGCCCTGCAAGCCGTAGGCAGAGCTGGGGCTTTGGGGAAGCTTTCTCGCTCGAGCCGCGATGGGAAGCAGGGCTCTGCTCCGCGTGCGCCGCCTCACGTCCTCGGGGCAGGTCTCGTCCGGCTGCGAACACCAAAGAAAACAAAGCCTCACAAAAGAGAAATGTGCCTGGGGAAGGCTGAGCTGAACACCCTCCTCCAGCCACCTGCCGCGGGCACGAGGCGACATTCCCAAGGGTGCACGGCTGAGTCGTCCCCTCTTCCCACACGGTCCCGCCAAAGGGCCGGGCCCCACACAGCCATCCCGGGCAGAGGCTCCTTCCCAAGAGGGCTGAGGCCGGAGCCGCCGGGCTCGGCAGCGCCGGGGCCCTGCCGGAGCCGGCAAGGCAGCCGGGTCCCGCAGGCAGCAGCGGGACGGGCGCCAGGCTGAGCCCCACGGTCCCGCCAGGATCCACGTGTGCAGCAGGCAGGGCTGTGCTGGGACGGGAGCCTTAGCCCAGCGTGCACCAGTTTGCTCCATAAAAACAGGCCCTGCACATTCGGGGACAGCTGGGACAAGTGCAAGCCCGGGTTTTCACACGCAGCCCTGGTCTACCTGTCATTGTCCGGGCTCCAGTGCAGAACCCGGAGCCAAAATCTGCAGTGATTTATTCCTCTCTCAGTATAATTCCATTAACTGAGTGGAGTTACTTAGTCACTGCAAAATTTGGCCAAAGTTTTTTATTTGGACATTTATTTTATTTTTCTATCCATGCCCCATGAAATGTTAACCCCACAGTCTATAAATAACTGTTTTTTTCCAGCAAGACCAACATGAGATCTGGAAAGGAACCCGACGCCAGCACCTGACCTAGGCTGCACTTGTTGAGACATTTTCTGGAGGTGATGCTGACTAGCAGCGTAGCCCCCGTCCCCAGATGCTTGTGCAGAAACTGAGAACAAGGTAGAAAATAAAGCACGCATTCACAGAGACATGGACATGGGGGAAAGAGGATAGAAATCATAGGTTTGTGCTTTCAAAGCTGAATTTTTAGATAGCTAAAAACAATCCAACCAGCCAACACATACAAAAAGGCCTGTGCTCAAAGCAGGTGAAGATGAAGCTCTAGGTCCCAACTTGGATGCTCAAAATGTTTGGGGACTTTGTTCCTTTCCCAAAGCAGAGCTCGACTCTGTATCCAGCATGAGCTGCTGTGGGTCTCTGACCCATCTTCCCTTGTTTTCCAGACTGAAAATCCTATTTGTTTAAATTTCCAGTCCCGCAGTGTGAAATACAGCTACCTTCCTTGAAACGCAGCGATCAGACCTGCACAGAGCCTGTGCGCTGGGAGAGCTCTGCAGTTTCAGACAGCTGCCAGATTAGGATTTTGTTTTGCTCTTGATTTCTTCCCTAATACTTCTCCTCATTTTGGCCATTTTAGTCGCTGCCGAGCAGCAAGCTGACAGGAGACTCTCCACAAAGACGACGGCTTCTCTTTTGCTTTCAGTTACTGCCAACATCAAGCACTTGGTATTGCCTGTTTAAGCAAATACTCAGAGTTTACAGCATTGCAGAGAAAACACTTTGCTTTTCCAATAGCACCTTATCTGCCCTGGGCACTCAGTGCAGCTCCCCTCTACCCCCTGCAGCCCCCGGCTCTCTCACGAGCTTCCTTCTTTCAATGTGCTCAGGAAAGCTCATGTCAGAAGTTTCTAGCCCTTTATGAGCCATTCTTCAAAATCTTTTTTTAACCATGTCTTATTCCGATTCCACATTTAACATTCCAGAATTTACGATCCCTTTGGTTTTCCCCCTTTGGACATGACTTATGCTTTTTTTAGGATATCTTTTTTTACTTCTAATAACATTCTTCAATCTACTACTTAACTATGCTCGCTATTTCTGCTCCTTCTGGAAAGCCTTTCTGGTAGCTCCATTTGTCAGGGGCTGGCTACGTGCAAGCCCTTCAGCTCTCCTGCCCTCTCCTCCTAATTTCCCCCTTGGAAGCTCAGACCTGAGCGGGAGCCTGTTTGGGAGGCCTCACCCCCAGAGCGGGCGGTGCAGTGGGGGGGTGTGATCCCCAGCGTGGGGCGCACGGCCCCAGGCCACCCCAGCAGCCCCACGGTGCTGCCGTGCCCTATGGCAGCGCTTGCACTGTCCGTGTGGGGCCGGGTGACATTTCTCCTTGCTCTTTTGTTTCCCTTGCACGGGCACTGCCACATTGCAGCTCAGGTGCGACATTCGGCGCAGAGCTCTCACTTCTGCTAACGAAACGAGTCCTTTCCCAAGGTTTCCACACAGAGGAGGCGGGAGAGCCCTGAGGCTCCGGTCTCCTTTCTGCAGGAACTCATGAACCCATTGCTTCCTTCCTTGCGCATGGGGAAACTGAGGCACGGAGCAGGGAGAAGCAAAGCAACACGAGGAACCCAACCACGAAAGGAAGAGAGCTCCTCTTCCCTAGCCCCTCCATGCAGTGCTTTGAGCATGAGCCACCTCGAACACCACAAAGCTCCCAACCATCCTGCTCCAAACCCTGGACTATGTTCACATCCAGAGCTGAGCAGAAATCCTGGCAATCCCGTTGCTTCCCCTACTCTGCCCACGCACCTACTTCATCTCTGTCATAAAAATCTATAGGCACGCTTGACCCATCAGTAGATGCACACATAGACTTATACATAGAATTAATAACTAAGCACCTAGAGTTAACAAAATGGCTGTTCGGGGTTGATTTTCTGGGAAAAGAGGAGTTGCTTGATGACTAATGTTTGGTTTTGGAAACAAACCCAAATGCCACATAAAAATGTCGATATACTTCATGCCTGGAATAAGCAGGCAAAGTCCCGTTCTGCTTTGCTGGATCCTAAAGACGCCTGAGCTCAAGGGTGCTGCTGATGGAAGTTGATTAAAAGCAGGCTCTCTTGTTTGTGTTCTCAGGCAGATGGGCTGCATCCAATTGCACTCCGAGGCTGGGTATTTTTGTCCTTTTTCTCTCTTTCCTTCCTGCCTCTCCCCTGTCCCGCACCGCTTGGTTCTGCTGCAGCGGCTCCATTCCCAGGCAGCTCTGTTCTAGCGCTCTCTCTTTGCAAAGGCAGCTCTAACTTGCTTCCAGCCCTTATGGATTTTTTCTGCCCCTGCAAAAAAAATGACCATCCAGCCTGTCTTAAATTGCGGAGTATCTCCAAGCTGGGCGCGTCACCGTGATATAATGGAGGAGTCTCCGAGAGGGCTCCTGCGGCACCGCCGGCGCTGCCAGCGCGCTGCTGAAGTGCGACCTGGCGGGCAGCAGAGGTGCTGCTCTCCTGGCGTTCACTTCTCCTTCAGGAAAGGGGCAGAATCCGCATTCCCGAGTGAGTTTTCCCCCAAAGACCCAAGCCAGCCCACCGCGAACACCCTCGGGCGTTAGAGGATGCTGTGGAAACAGCAAGAAAAGAGCAAGACCTTCAACAAGCACAGCCAGGACTTCCAAATATTTTTTCAAAGGGAAAACACTGACTTGCCAGAACCCAAGATGAAAAGTAACAAGCACATAAACACCCTTCTCGTGCTCTCGCATCGGCCAAGAGCCCTTCACAAGCAAAGCAAGCCCTTCTCTCCCCTCACCTCCCCCTGGCCAGTCCCCTTCCCTCTTGCCCAAGAAAGGTCATTTTCTTCACAGGCAAAAAAAAAAAAAAAAAAAAAACCTTCCACAACAAGAGGGGTTTAAATCAAGCCAAGGCAGAAAACTTCCTTTTCACCAGTTCCTAATAAATAACTTCAACCTCCTCATTGCAAGTATTTCAAAACAAAGAATCTCTGTTTGAGGCAGAGCCGTAAATTATCTCAGTAGATCTTGTTTTGCTTCAGGCTGGACCCGAGCAGACGTCATTTCGGTTTCAGTGGAAGAAAGAGAGTCTTCTGCAGCCCCAGGCCCTCGTGAGGAGCGAGGGAAGCCCCCATCTCCTTGCATCCCCAAATGCCACCAACGCTCCTGCTCCACCCGCATGGAGGGACTGTGTCCCCGGCACCGTGGCCGGCTGCGCTGAGCCTGGGAGCACCGGCGAGCGCCACGGAGCAGGGAAGCAAGAGCTTGGACGTGCCCAGGGAAACGTGCCTAGTGGGCGCCAGGGAACAGCACGAACTCCCAAGGGACAGACCTAGGTTAACGCCGGCAGTGCAGCTGGACCAAATCCAGGCTGACGCCAGGGCAGCCCAAACCGGGACGTGCCCAAACCGGGATGTGACCCTACGCTATTTATAAAATGCCACGACATCTGCAAACACAGCGGTCAGACGTTTACAGTAGTCATCAGTGCATAACTAGTGAGCTCTCCTGCTTAATAGCCCTCGAGCTGATGCTCTGGCGCAAGAAGCAGTTTCATGACTCTGCTTATTGCAGATACAGTTATAGGCTTTGCAGTAACGACAAGGATGCTCTCAGTCACACTAACTGCAGCGTCAAACGAGCAGCCAGAGGCGCTTCGGTCGCCAGGCTGGAGCCGGCTGCTCACTCAGCAGCCCTTGCTCCTGCCCATACAGACCTGGCATAGGGGGGGCACGCGCCGTGGGTCACGGCTGGCGCTTTAGCTCCAGCTGCCTCCTCTTTGATGGTGGGAGCTGAGGTCCAAAGGCAGCCCCCCAGGACTCCAAAGTGCCCACGCAGACCCGGGGATGCAGCTACGAGAGGGGAACGTGCGGGCCCCTCAGGTCAGCAAGGCTCCTCTGCCTGTGGAGGACAAAGCGCTTTCCACTCAGAGCACTAGGAGAACAAAACACGGGTGACACCAAAGCTGAAACTGCCGCTATTGCCCCTGGTTAGTAGGAAATAGCCTGGTGACAAGGGGTCCCTGCCGCCCCATGAGCTGCCCCACTAGCTGCCTCCTCCATGAACCCTTTCCTGACGGAGGGAGGACGATGCACAGCCCACACCTGGCACATGGGCGGTGGGTGACAAAGCAGCCACCCCCAGGGAGAGTCGTTTGCCCTGGGCTCCGGGCAGGAGGCTGCCCCTGCTCCGCGCTCACCCAGCACGCAGGCACCAGGCTATCGGATTCCCCTGCAGGTTTCACCCCGTGACTCAAAACCCAGACTCCTGGAGAGGCAACAGCCTTAGGAATTTGCCGAGAAAAATTACCCAGGCCACTGATAACTGGTTGTTTCTTTTAGCCCTGGTCCACGTGTTTGGATGCTGTTCTGGAGCTAAGAGCCCATCGCTGTGCAGGCAGCGGCCGTGCAGGTAGCTGCTCTGCAGGCAGTGTCCGTGTAGGCAGTGTCCATGCAGCCAGTGTCCGTGCAGGCAGTTGCTCTGCAGGCAGTGCCTGGGCACGCGCTGCGCCTGCCCCAGGGCAGCTGCTGGGGGTCGAGAGGGGCTGGGGTGCCCTGCTCAGGGGGCAGGATTCAAACACTCCTGATCAGGAGAAAGCCCAGCGAGCGCCCCAGCGTGCTCCCTTACCCGTTCAGTCGCCTGCGTCAGCCTCCCTGGTTGCTTCTCACGTGCTAGATGATTTCTTCTTTTTTTAAAATTCTTCCAGTCCTTAATGATGATTGAAGAAGCATCTGTCCAAAACCAAGCCCCATTCACCCTGCTGCTTTTGCCCAGCTCTAGACTGCCAAATCTTGAGCCATCGACCAGCCCCGCTCTGGCTGCGCGTTCACTGGGATGCTCCATGGCTGTGGTTCCAGCCGGTGCCTCGCTCCCCACTGCCATTCCACCGGCCTTCCTGCCTTCCCGCAGCAGCTGGCAGTGATCCCCTCATCCCACCGCTTATCCAGGCAGGGCTGTGCTTCTCACCAGGCGGAGGGATGGGAGGGATAAGGAAGCTGCAACACTCCAG
The DNA here is from genome assembly GCA_032273925.1 of Rhynchotus rufescens. NCBI lineage: Eukaryota > Metazoa > Chordata > Aves > Tinamiformes > Tinamidae > Rhynchotus > Rhynchotus rufescens. The sequence continues at coordinate 1,456 of JAVCKT010036375.1, read as the reverse complement.
CTCAAAATGCAGGAGTCCCTCTCCCCACCACCATAAGAGTTAGCTGTGGGATTGCAACACCCCACCCCATCATAAGAGTAAGCTGTGGGATTGCAACTCGCTCTCAGGGATCCCCTGTTCATGGGGAAGTTTAAGTTGCCCTAGGCTCAAGAGAAGGCAGTGAGAGGAGGGGCACATGTCCCCAGGGGAGCAGGCTCCTGGAACAGGAGTATTCCCAGAGAAATAGGTGGAGAACACACAGAAAAGATTCCCAGAGCATGGATCTACTCTCCCTTCTGCAGAGGCCCTGCGGTGCTCGGGGCAGCCCCAGCACACGCAGGGCAGCCCTTGGTCCCCAGCACTGCTGCTCTGCCAAAGCCCTGAGCCCTCGGCTCGGCAGCCGGGCACAAACGTGTCCGTCCGTGCGGTGCCCGCGGCGCTCGGTACGATCCAAGCGCACTGTATCCACCCGCCGGACACGGCTGCAGCACCGAACAGCCCACGCCAAAGGGGCACCGGGAAGGGCAGAGCAGCTCCCGCGGGAGCAGGAGGAACAGGGACATCTCGGAACGCGGCAGAGCTGCCCGGCCCATCACAGCTTCTGACACAGCTGCCAACACCCCCAGCCATCCAGGCAGGTTATACGCAGATATATGGAAAAAGCAAATGAAGTTGCCCCAAAGGGCCCTAACTGGACTCTAGCCCTCTAACACATACCTGACAACACCCACATGTATCAGGACCTGATACCTCTGTCGAGGTATCGACCTGACCCCCGGAACAGGGACGGGCCGGCAGGTACTGTGCAAATATATCAGATTTTATTTCTCTTTTATGGAAATAACAACAGACATTCAGGTAGAAACATATTAAATTAACGCAGTCAACAGTTTAAATGCAAAAATAAATATCAAGTCCAGCAGCTCAGCGCATCTAAAACAGCTCATTTCTTCTAACCAATAGAAAAAAAGATACATTTTTTTGCGGGCGTTTGTTTCTTTTCCGCTGGTTGATAGCGAGAGTGTCACAGGGCCGCGTGGACGCGAAGCGCTTCCCGAGGAAACCTCCCGGTGTGGCCGGCGGCGGCTCCGCGCAGCCGAGTCCGCCTGTCCGTCCGTGCCCCGCAGCGGGAGCGGCCGCGCTCAGAGCGCCGAGTCCGAGTCGCTGGAGTCGAGGCTGTTGCGCAGGCGGCCGCGCTGCAGCGCCAGGTTCTGGGTGCTGCGGCGCAGGCACTCGAGGGACTGCAGGAAGGAGCGCCGGGCCTTCTCCTCCTCCGAGGGCGACGCGCCCTCCTCCTCCTCCACCTCCTGGATCTCGTCGAAAGTGACGGGCTGCGTCTTGAAGCGCGCCTGCCGCGCGCGCCGCGCGCGCCCCCGGCCCGCCCGCCACGGCGCGGGGCCCTCGGCCAGCGGCGGCATCACGGCCTGGTAGCTGCCGCACACGCCGAGCAGCTCGCCCGCCTTGGCCGACATCGCGG
>JAVCKT010036367.1:4478-23323 GCA_032273925.1 Rhynchotus rufescens | reverse complement strand
CGGCTCCCCCGGCTCCGGCTCCATCTCTGCCGTCCCCTCCCTGTCCCCAAACGGCCTTTGCAGCCCCTGCGCAGCGCCGGGCGCCTCCTCGTTGCGCTGCCCGGGGCCATGAGCGGCGCTCCCGGCTTCTCCGCGAGGCTGCTGCTGCCCTTGGCATCGCGCAGGGCCTGGCAGTGCTGCCTGGCAGCTCCTCCACCAACACCCTCCTTGTCTTCTCCCTGCCTGTGCCCTGTGCCAGGCACCGCACACGCACTCCCAGCTCCCTGCCCACGCACGGCATTGCCCCTCTGCCCGTGGAGCGGCTGCTCGTGGCTGCACAGAACCAGAGCTCCTGGTGAGGCGCGGCCCTGCCGGCTCCTTCCTCTGCAGAGAGCCATGCTGCTCTCGCGAGGACGAGCTCGTCCTCTCCTGGCGCTGCTGGAGCGCAGGGAGTGCGAAGGGAAGCGCCTGCGTGTGCAGCAGCGCTGAGCTCCCTGCTGCCGCTGGGGAAGGCACTTTGGGCCAGCCATGTCCTGCACATGGTTTGTATCCCATGATTTTCCCCGAAGTGGGCCTTTTGTGGAAAAGAGAAAAAGAAAATGAGAAACAACCAAGGATTGAAAAAATAAGCGTAAAAAAAAATGTTAAAGAATAATGAAATAAAAAGAGAGAAAGATAAAGAGATAAAAAGGAAGAGGAAGAGGAACATAAGTAGAAAGAACTTAAAGGAGAAAAAAATGAAAAAAGGAAGAGAAGGAGGAAGGAAAGAGAAAGAGAGAAAGAGAGAGAGAAAGAAAGAAGAGACAAAGAGAGGAAGAGAGAGAAGGAGGAAGAGAGGAAGGAAGGAAGAGAGGAAGAGAGGGAGGGAGGGAGGGAGGGAGGGAGGGAGGCAGGGAGGAAGGAAGGAAGGAAGGAAGGAAGGAAGGAAGGAAGGAAGGAAGGAAGGAAGGAAGGAAGGAAAAAGAAGAAATTTGTGGGGAAAAATAAAAAAGGCAAATGGAAACAAAGCAGAGCAGAAGGTTCTTGTAATTCCCTGCTCCATCTGCTGGGGCAGGCCAGAATAGCCTGTCACATTTTTCTGTACCTATCTTTCTCTACATAGCTATTTAGTAATAGTAATCTGTATTGTTTTAGTAACCAGAGCTGAGTTCGTTTGATTTCTGTCTGTTCTGTGTTCAAATGCTGGTAATTAGACTTCTACTTTAGAAACTGTTGCTTTGCTATCAGATGATACCACTCCACCATGAGTTTAAAGGAAAAATGCTTGCTTTGAGGAGGTGCAGGCCGCTTCACTGCATGAGCAGCAGTAACTCGTGATTTTTTTTCTGCCTCCCATGTACATTTTGTTTCTGTCTCAGTCCCCAACTCAATTCTCTTTTGTTACCACTCTCATTTTGTTCTTCTTTTCAGGTGTTGTACATGGCACCAAGAAAAAATAACTTACTTGAAGCTTGCTACTCTGAATTACTAGTCATGAAAACATAGATTTTGTAATTCCCTCTTGTATCTTTTCAAGGAAACCTATCAGGTCTCCAGCATATTATTAAAGTGCTATAATTTAAATGAAAGAAGGGGTGATATTGCTTCCTGAGTTTTAGTTAGTAGCACTTCATATTAAGATGAAGGTGGTATCATTGTATGATCCATGTTTTGATACTAAGGCTAATAAATTTTGAATTGACATTCCGAAAGTACAAAGGAAATCCCAGAGAGAAAACGAACTGATGTAAACAAAGAAAGTTCCTGTAAATTGGTAAGTTTGATATATAAGCATATTCAGAGGATGTTCTGAGATAAAAATATAAACATATAAACCTTAGCCTGTTCACTCAAGGAAACTTTTTCCCCTACAGTGTTAAACACAGTTTGCAATATTCAGAGGCAGCTTTCTTCAACCTGGACACAAGAGCTGTATTTTGACCCTACAGCATTCAGACAGTCTACAGAGAAACCGAGTAGGCACAGTGTTTTCCCGGAACTGGATGACTCACAATTTTTGCAGAAGGCAAAGTACAACGTAAGCAAAAGGTGCCCTTTGAACAACTGTGACAGCTGCTGACACAGCTGCTGACACAGAGTGGCAGAATGCCCCTGCAGGAGCATTAAATTATTATAGATCATGTAGATCACGCAATACCTAAATAGATCTATGGTCGTTATTCTCTATGGCATATTTAATATTGTTTTATTCAGATTCTTTTAAACACTCAGTCCTTGTTTATGTGCACAAGACTACCCCCATTTCCAATGGCCTAAGGAAAAAGGAAATAGTTTAAGGATTTGCTGGATTTACTTCTTGACATACCATCTCTGCAGAACAGGCTGCATTTTGGCATGATCAGTTCATAACAGCACCCACATTACACTGTTGCTACTGTGCACTAAAATGATGGCGAAAACGAGGTGGGATCAGAAAAGGCAACAATCAAGTGGTGCCATCCTTCCGTTCCCTGGAATTCCCTGTGCTTCAGCGAAGCAGAGCAGCAGCGATGAGGCACTGTGCTGCTCGGCTGCCCATAGCTGCTCTCTGCCAGGGGGATTGTGCCTGAGTGCAGCTGGAAACCAGTGCTGGCCTCTGGAAGGTGGCAGGAGTTGATGAGCTGGACTGATTGCTGGATGTGTGGTGTCAACACTGTTACTGGACAAGGATCTTCAGTTTCTGGACTGTGCCTTGAATGCAAAATCCAGTGCAATCACAGCTGACATATTACCCTTTAAAAAAGCTGTTTTTCACTCACGGCCAGAGAAGAGTGAAATCCTGGTGCTATTAAAATCAATGGCATAATTCCCAGTGACCCCAGAAAAGCTGGGTTTTCAGCCCAGCCTTCAGGAAGTTCAGCAGTGTTACCCAGTGTTACCCCCCTGCATAGGCCGTGATCCACCCTGCCTGCAAAATATCCATGTTCGAAATAAACTGAGCTGCCAGAAACTCAGTACAGCAACTATCATAAACTCTGCAGTTATATGTAAAGATAAATACATTGATTTAAATACTGTTATGTTTTCAAAAGACATTTAAATAAATATTATTTTTACTTTATAGAATTAGGAAACATAAAGACTGAGCATCTCAATGACTGCTGTAGAATACAAGCGTGACTTCAATAGCTTTACCAGTAGGTGGTGATACACAGTTGTGTATCTGGATTTTTCCATCTGTGAAAGATGCTGAACTTTCAGCAGCTACAGTTTGGAATTCTAAACTTTTATCCATGTAGGATTTGTAAACTTTTATTTCATACTTTCCTTCCACACTGCTGTGCCTTTTGAGATATCTTGTACATGTTTCACAGCTTCAAAGTGTCTCTTGGCTGTAATGTGTCAGACACTCCTCCTGATCACTTGTATTGCAGCAGTGTTGTTCTCACACTGCTTTTTTTTGTTTGTTTGCTCTTTTTTCCCCCATATTTTTCATCTGTTGATGTTGATGATGAAAAATATTAGACATTTCTGTTGATGAAAAATATTAACCATTTTCACAAAATATGCAAGAGGAGAAAATAAATCAGTTCTTCATAGAGTGTATATCTTGCTGACTCCCACTAAATAATTTTATAGTTGTCAATCTGTAAATTTGCTGATAATTGCAACAGGTGATCAGCAGCCTCTTGCAGTTCAGTCACACCCTTCTGTGCTCCAGTGCACTCCTGAGCTATGAAGCTATCAGTAACTGTAGAAAAAAAATGATTCACTTCAGTTTGAGTATCCACTCTTACCTATTTAAACACCGGGGTGGGTCTTGGTTAATGAAAGCCATATGCCCACACACATGAATTGAAACCAGGATTTGGATGGATATTAAGTTGCTTCTGAGCAGCTGTGCAAAATAAGCTAAAAGCTTCTGGTAGACTTCAAGGATCACAGCAGCTCTTTTCCAAAAGTTAGCTGGGCCAGTGTGCTTCACGGCAAGAGTATTGTCTCCAAGAGTGCCATCACCATGACCATGCATGGTTCACAGAGTGAAGCACAGGCGTGGGGCACGTGGCAGGCTCTGTGCATGGGCTGGGGACATGCACAGGAGAAATAGGTCTGGGCATGTGGTACAAGGTAGATCTGCATCATCCCCTGCACAAGTCCTGGCAGAGAAGACTCAACACAACCCTCAACAAATCAGCATGGGCAGCTGTGCTCATGCACAGGTAGAGGTGGATGTTAAATATGTTTCCATGAGAAAAATGTCAGCATGTGGCTTTGTCTGCATTCATGTCATCTTTGAGTTGTTCTTTTTGGACTGCTTCTAACTTAGCATTATGACTTAAAGGAAAGACCAAATGGCAGATGTTAACAAGTGAGTTAATGGGACTGCTATCCAACTGAACATCAATGCAGTGCTGATTTTCTCTACTGCACTTAAAGAATCAACACCCAAGACTGGCATATTCAAAACCATAAAGAGCTCATATACTCAAATGTATGCGGTGCTTTATTCCCACTGGTATCATTGGCATGGGACAGGAGTTCAACCCAAGTTGTGTTGGTTTCTTTTCACAGATACTCTTCATATTGTTTATGGCAGAAGTCTGCTTCACAAACCAGGACAAAAACAGTGAGCATGATTTTTTTTTAATTCTTTTTAGCTGTTTCTGTACCCACTTTGTGTGGTCGTGGGGCAAGAGAGACACCCTCAGAACATAAAGTGCTCTGGAAAAGAGATGCTCTGTTGATCAGAGTGGTGGCCACTAGTGGCTGCAGGCAGTCCAGGAGAACCAGCTGGACAACGCGGTGCCTCCAGGCCCTGCTGTATCAATTGGAAAGCAACTGGCTGAGCTTTAGCTGTGCGAAACAGGACGCAGTGTCCAGCCACATCTCTGTCTGTGTGAAACCAAAGGACTTTATAATGAGATATCCAGAGCTTCACCCTGCTGCTGTTAGTGCGAAGTTAGGAAAGTGTGAAGTCCAGTGATACAAATGAGTGGAGAATCATGTTTTTCCTCTGCTGAATTTGGGGAAATATCTGTGGCAGACAATGCTAGTACTTAGATTTATTATAGGACATAAAATACAGACTGCAGCCTACTATAGTAACTGAGAGATGATCTATTATTATTAAGAACTCCAAACTGTGTGAAAGTAACTCCATTCTGTTGTTACAGTTATTCATCAAAAGGTGCTGCAAAATAAAGGTCTCTTAAATGGATAAGAGGGGGCACATTTGATTTTCCTGCCAGAAAGAGCAGTTATTTAAGGCAGAATGCCAAATAGCTGCAGTCCTTGCTTATACCAGGTTACAGTTTCATTGCTATTATATATGTAGAAATAAAAAAGAGAGAAGAAGGCAGACAAGCAGAGTAGTTGCTCCTCCTGTTGTGGTGGCAGGATGGCAATTGTAAATGCTATTCTCTTCATACTGTGCTACATCTAACCAAAACACGTAAGGAAAAGGCAGATAGGACTGAACACTTTGCCTGGTGCAACACACTACAGTGTGAGGAAACACAAGTATTGATTGCTGGATAAAAGTTATTGAGGTGTAAGTGTTAGACAGAAAACTGACATAAACTTCTAACTTTATTGTTAAGTGTTGTTTGGACATAAAAATCTGAGACCTACAGACATGCAATAACAGAAGTAGACATAAACATAGTAAAATGTTCATACTTGTGTTTAGAATGAGGAAATGAAAGTATTTAGTCAAAGATGACATCTGGGACTGGTATTTCCCATAGACGGAATGAGCTGGAAATAAGAAGAAGTGGCATAAAGTGATTCTGCAAGCTCACTGCAGCAGATGAAAAGGACTTTTTTTTCCAAGATTAATTAATTAAAAAGGATTAATTTTCTAGGAAAATTAAATAAACGCTCCTGTATAGAAGAGAGTGGGGTAGGAGACTGAATCTTGACTTAACATGCAAAAGGAGGTGGCTTTTAGATTAAATGAGGACAAAATTCAATGTAGGAAAAAGTATATTTTTCTTATAACAAAAATATAAAATTGCCTCAAGTCTATTGACATTTTTGTAGTTACCCTACCTACCTACTTTGGATGAAGCCAGAGGAATATTTCCATCTATAAGATCTGCAGCTTGATGCTTTCAGTGTTGTACTTGAAGTGGTAGACTTTGGCAAAGGGTGCAAGCCCTTACTGCTTTGTTACCCTGCTGTACGTTTGTACAAAAGAATGAGCTTGAAAATGAACACAACACAGCAATTTCTCTTTTAGAAACATTAGACCCTGAGTTACTTGAGAGACATCGTTATATGATGTCTGCACCTCCTGCTGGGTGGCTTCAGGCCAGGTGCTAGGAGGAAGCCAAAGTTTGGGCCCATACTAGTTAGCAGATGAAGGGAAAAAATGCATCATCTTAACTGATTAAATCATTATCCTAATGTCCTGTTTTCAGTCCAAAAACCCTCATGGAAAACTAGCCATAGAACATGTTCGTTTCAAACAAGAAAAAGCTCTGTCACACAATAAAATAGTCCTCATATTTCTTTTCTTAACTTTTCCTAAAGTCTTTGATTGAAAGACTTTGCTTTTATTTAATGATTGCTACATTCATCCCAGATTACCCTTTCTCCTCTTTGTGCTATCCAGGAGTGCTCTCCTTCCCACAACTCAGCCTTGAGGTAAAACAACAGTGAGGAGCCTGACTTATTTGCTGCCAAATCAGAGTACACCCAGGAGCACCCATGGCAGTGACCTTTGGGCAGCTGGATTACCTCCAGAAATGATTTTATGCCTGGGTGTCTCCAGCCCAAAGCTAACAGACTTTTATTCCAAATTGTCCCTTCTTGGTCCCTCAGGATCTGAACTAATAGCTATGCAGTGTAGCAGCTCAGCAAAAGCTTTGTTCTCAAGTCTATTTTTTAAGATCTTTTCCCAGACATCTCTGTTCCAAACCCTGGATTCCATCTCCACCTCCCTAAAAAACCCATCTCTCTAAGAAAGTCACTCGGAAGTCAGAGCCAAAATGAGTCTACCGAGAATGAAATTGGAGTCAACATTGCTTTGAAAGGTCCTGTCACTTGGACCTGATTGGAAGGTGCAGGAAATGAGGATAGATATTCCTCTCTGTGGAGGATGTATCTTAGCTTGTAGTCTTCCAGGCTTATAATGAAGCAGATAGGCAAGGGAAAGGCTGGAAATTAAGGTAATGAAATGATTTTGAATTTTAAATACAGAGGTGTGGGGTGAAATCAAAGGGGTGAGGCAAGTAGAACTAAAATTCAGGGCAGTCATTCATCATTCATCATTCTATCTTTGGAGCATTAGGACAATGTAAGGGGTTGTGATATCTGGTTAAAGGAGGTCTTTGAGCAAAAAAAGTAACTGATTGGAGAATGAGAAACATCATAGCAATATGTGAACATGGAAGGGAATATGGAAAGGAATGAATTAGAAAATGAAGGAGCTTGGTCTTCTAGATATTAAAACTTCAGAGTTTTTCTGAAACAAGACTAGCAGCCATATTGCAGAGTCTTAAGGTTGGCTGAATTGGGGCTGTACAGTTTGAGGCAAAGACAAAACATTGAAGAATTAAATGTGAAGGTAAAGGTGCATTGGAAATGGAAGACGATCAGAAGCTGTTGAGAAGCAGTGCAGTCATCTAATTCTGCTTTCGTTGCTCTTGCTCTGCAGCATAGAAAGCCTTCTTTTTTGTTTGCTTCTACTAGAGAAACTTTGCTAAAGTAATAAGTCATTTCTTTAGCGATCTATTTTTTCTCCACCCATGTACATTGCCTTGTGGATCCATAAGAAGGAAAAGGGAAGAGATGAGTAAGCTGGCATCCAAAGGACAACGATAACTTAACCTACCATTTAATCCAGGCAGAGTCTACTGGACACCTGTCAGTAGCCATTACATCTATTGCTAAACTTGAACTCTAAACTGTAGTTGGTAAATCTATGGGATAGATCAAAACACATCTGAGAGACCTTCAAATTATCAACTATTACAGCTGCTTGATTACTTTGGAACTGCTACTGGCATGTGATATCAGCTCAAGGCCATGTCTGCAACTGTCCAGATCAACGAAGTTCTCTGCAAAAAGATGCCAGAGCAAAGACAAAATAGACTGTCCAGAAATGGTTAATTAATAGCTTGTTAGCTCAACTGAATTCCCTGTCATACACTGGTGCCCCTACTGTATATAAAAAGTCACCTGTCTTCTGTACTGGTCTCAGCCACTTCTTCTTCTGTCATACTAGCAGTTACCACTTCCAAGTTTTCCACTTGGAAGTTTTCCACTTGGAAGTTTTCAGGCATTGACCTAAAATGTTTATAGCACCTTGGATCTGGGGAACTGTGACAATACTTTGTTGTGTCTATTGGTTTCTTATAGGAAGAAGGAGGAGGAGGTAAGAAATCTTTTTTAAAATGCATCTTAGTGTACCTGTACTGTGTGTGAGACTAAAAGCAGTGTCATGTGAGGAATATCAGGTGGACAGGTGCAGTATAATGAAGACAACACTATAGTTTGAACTGTTGAGAGATTTAGGTTACGTTTCTTGTGTACAGGCTAGGGAAATGCCTAGACATAGGTCTAGGACATAGGACAAATATAAATCTATATTTGTATAAATGAGGCAATTAAAATATTAATATGCATGTTCTGCTTTCCTAAAGTACTGGGCTATACTTTCACCTTCATTGTCATTCATTCCCACTTATTTCTGGTATAGTCTTATACCTACTTACATTCCTTATCTAATCTTTCATATCTAGTTACATGCTTTAATAGAGATCATACTTGTATGTTTACTATGTCAAATACCTATTTTTTAAATCGGGAACTTAAGCATTTATCCTACTTGTTAGTACCATGTTTACAGAAAGACAAGGATTGTGTACCTATTGTAACCTAATATTTTTTGTCAGGCTTTTTTTTAGAAAAAAAAAGATATGAAAAAGTTAACTTTGCATAATATCCAATAGGATCATAATAGAAGAACAAAAATATTATTTGGAAGCTATTTTAGCATCTGTTTTTCACTTTATGCAATAAAGGAGTTATTTGACTTTCAGATTAAAATATGTCATTTAAGCCTAGGCTTAACCAGAGTCATGTGCTTAATGATGCTATGTCTGAACGACTAACTTCCATGCTTACTGAAGATCATGGCAAAATTCCCACTGTTTTCAGCACTGCAGGATCTACTCCAAATGGAACATGCCAATAATAACAACCTTTCTACACTCAGAAGACTGTTCCCTCTGGGATTCAAATTAAATTACCCAAGGACATCTCAAACAATATTAGTGAGATGATTTATTTATTTAGGGGTCAATTATGAAGCTGTGCATGTAAGTTAGGTCAGTGTAAACAATGTTGTCTTTAACTAGGTGAAAATTCCTGAGTCAGGGAAAACAAAAAGAGCGATGTAGACAAACTGTGTTTCATGATGTTTGTTGAAATGCATGAAGTTATTCTTTCTGTATAAAATACACCAAGAGTACAGCAGAGAGCAAGCATTACAACAAGTCAAGCATCACTACTTAGCAGATAGTCTTGGAGGAGATATCTTGAAGCACACTTCTACATTGAGCCTTTGTTTGCACTTTGCAGGGGGCAAGGAGAGCCACCGCTCGAAAATGGGTTCCTTCCATACCTGGGCTGTGCCTTGCAGTTCGGTGCCAATCCTCTCGAATTCCTCAGGGAAAAGCAGAAGAAGCATGGCCACATTTTTACCTGCCGAATAGCTGGGAAGTACATTCATTTCCTCACTGACCCTTTTTCATACCATTCATTGATACGCCATGGAAAACACTTGGACTGGAAAAAGTTCCATTTTGCTACTTCCGCCAAGGTACCGGTTTAAAAATGGCTGTAATACTTAACATGCAAAACATCTGCTGTCAGGTTAGACAGTATCTAGTTAATCTCTACATAACTTCATAGCATAGCTACTTCTTTGAAATAAAATTTGTATCATATTTCTGCTCTTTATCAGTTTATATAAGATAGTGGTCTCTTTTTTTTTTCTTTCCCTTTATCAATGGAAAAAGATTTTGCAGTCATTTGAACTATCCAAAATATGTGACATTATTTAGTCACAGAATATCCCAGGTTGCTAAAGTGAATATTAAGTTAACACCCTGTGCAAAATGATATATAGCTTGCTGAAGGTGAAATCTTTTTCAGGAAGTATTCACCAGCAGAAAAGATTATATGCTAATGTCTTAAAAAATGATGTGACACACTGAAAGCTCAATCAAACTCTTACTGAAGCAAGCAAAAAGGCTCCTGCTGATGTCAGGGAGTTTTGAAGGAAGCCCTAGATAACCATGTCTGTTTATTAGAGTCTGTTTTGGTTTGCCTACTTAATAACTGCTTTGGTCAGTGAGAAGTTATTAGTTCTAGTATTAATAGTCCTTATTATGCTTCCCTCTAGTAAGCTATGAAATTAAACTTTAGCTTTAATTTCTGTAAGAATTTATCATCAAGGTTATGATAGGCCTTATTTTTCATACGTGCAATTTATTTTGTGACAGGCTTTTGGACATGGTAGCATTGATCCAGCGGAGGGAAACACCACGGAAAATTTTCATCAGACTTTCATTAGAACCCTTCAAGGTAACGCTCTAGACCCCCTCATTGAAGCCATGATGGAAAACCTGCAATATGTCATGCTGCAATCAAGAGCGTCTAAACTCCAGCCTAATACCTGGGTGACAGAAGGACTTTATGCATTCTGTTGCCGGGTGATGTTTGAGTCTGGCTTTTTAACGCTTTTTGGTACAGAATTTAATGCAAGTCACGATAAAAATCTATTGAAGCAGGAAACTGAGAGAGCTCATATCCTAAATGCCCTTGAAAACTTCAAGGAGTTTGATAAGATCTTCCCGGCCCTCGTGGCCGGCCTGCCGATCCATCTGTTCAAGAGCGCCCACAGCGCGCGCGAGCAGCTCGGAGAGGCCCTGCTCCACAAGAACCTGCTCAAGAGGAACAAGCTCTCCGAGCTTGTCACCCTCCGCATGTTCCTGAACGACACCCTGTCCACCTTTGACGACAAGGAAAAAGCGAAAACCCACGTGGCAGTGCTGTGGGCCTCGCAAGCAAACACCATTCCCGCCACCTTTTGGAGCTTGTTCTATCTTATCAAGTAAGTCCTGATGCTTCTTCTCCAAATGAGAAAAATAACATTTGTTATCCTTCAGAAACTGAGTCACTATTACAGGCGAGTTCTGTTGCTTGATATCTCTTCAATGTCATTGTCAAAAAGCTTCTTGGCTACCTCTTTATTGGTGTGTTGTGGTGGATTGCCACAGAAAGCCCCTCATAGGAATACAATGTGCACAACCCTTTGTAAGTGAAAACACTGATGTAGGTCTACACAAAGTGACCTCAAAAGTGTTGACTGCAGTCAGTACATTAAATGTATTGAATTACTTTTTTTTAACATTATTTCTCTAGATTAGGCAAAATATGCTCTAACCTAACTGTTTCTTTCATAGATACTTAATAGAAAATAGTTTAGAGATTGATGAGCATACTGAGATTGAAGGAATTATGCAGACATGGGACAAGAATCTGATGGCAACTCCTTGCCGCTGTGCAGCAGTGTCGTTGTATGTGAACAAAGCTGCTCTGGCAGAATGAAAAGCTAGGCCCAAAACCTTGCATTAATATATGATCTCATATGCTTGAGATTTTGAGTTTAAGATATATGTCAACACTCGTTAATAGAAGAGGACATTCAAAGCCTTTCATGGGTCAGATTTGTTGTATCTAATTTACCAAATTTCAGACAAGACTGTCCTATAGACATTTTCCTACAATTTTGGTACACACTTAGCTTCAGATATCTGCAGTGTAGACTGTAACTATTGGGCTTGTCATTCATGAGAGGATGCATAATTTAGGGAATACTATTAAATGTCCATTTTAGAGTGAGTATCTGTGGATTGTTATTTACCACTGCATGACTAACTCTAGATATGCATCTAAAACTCTGATGCTTTTACTTAGTGGATTGCATCCTTCAAATTTATTTGCCAGTTATAATAATTGCACTTCTTTGAGGGTTTTCATGCCAAGAACTCCATTGTCTTAAATCTCTCGGGTCCTGGGGACTTTTAGCATTCTACCTGCATCTTTATAACAATGGCAGTATTGCATCCCATACTACTAATTATACATATTTCACCATTCTTCATGCATTCCAAGTTTGTAAAAAACTCAAGGAAGTGGAAGATACTATGCTGGTTTTAGTATTAGAAAGATTCTTTTCAGAGAGACAGAATATTACCACATAATAGGACATCACTAAGGACATGCAATGTTGTGAAACTGATTCTGCTCTAATGTTTTTTACCTGCACTGGGGTTATTGCCTCATCTGCAGACAGTTGTTTCATTTCTTTTTCACGGCATCACCTTTAGTGACATCACTTAGCTGTGTTTAGTTTAGTTAGCTGTGTTATACACATTAGTTCATGCAGAGAGAATCAAATATATGAAGTTGTTTTTAACTTTTGGAGTTAATGTATCTTTGCTAGTAAATGAAAACTGTAATTATATAAGTGGATTTTGTGGCAACATTTTCATTTTTAGAAGGTTGTACTTGTCAGCTAACAAACTCAAATTTAGTCAGCAATAAAATGAATGGTAACTGCCCTCTATACTGTTATTAAGTGTGAGACCAAGTTGTATTTCTACTACTTTGATTTTAGGAGTCCAGAAGCAATGAGAGCTGCTACTGAAGAAGTGCAAACTACTTTGGAAAGTGCTGGAGAGAAGATTAGCTTAGACAGCAAAAATATTTCCTTGAACCGAAAACAGTTGGATAATATGCCCATACTAGGTAGGCTTATTTTATGGAGCAGTATGAAAAATCATCCTGCAATTTTCAGAATCTTCTACTTTTATCATATAACTAAATTATTATGTAACTATGTTACTATTGTCAAACAAACACCAGAACAAAATCTTAAATATCCTTTAGCAATGGCCAATACAATCAGTCTTAGTAGTCTGCCAGGTAGTACTGAGAATATCAGAATTCAAATGAATAACACTTTTTCCTAGGTAATGATATGCATGAAAACTGCTACACAGCATTAAAGAACCACAGCTAATTCACAACAATTTTTTTTTAGTAATGACTTCAGATCAAAGAAAAGAGTGTTGCCAGATTTTATGTCTCAACCCTTACTATGTGAAGCAAGGTCCTTTAATGCAACAAACTGTATGTTCTTAAGGCTCTGCAAATGATAGGTACATTGTTCAGAAAGGATCAAGTTTAAAAAGAAAACAATTTATAGTGAAAGAAAACAAAAAAATAGCTTTTAGTTAGTACTCTTTTCTGTGCATCACCTCTATGTTTCAGAAAGTCTGGTTCATTGCAGTAAAATTCTCTCTCACTTTCAAGTATTTTGTTGTGTCATCTATAAATATCATTTATGAGAAAAGGCAATTATGTCCTCAGTATTATATGCAGAAAGGATAATAAAACTAAGAACAAATAGAAAAGTTACTTTCTTAGACATTTATAAAGTTATTGTTAAAATATATCTTTCAATAATAGTAGAGTTTGATAAGGAGTCTGCCATAGTTCAAAATACAGGACCTCCCTCAAGAACATGTGCATCCTATTTCCATGTTAATTGTTCTTCTTCCTCTCCCTATAGATAGCATCATCAAGGAAGCAATGAGGCTATCAAGCGCCTCCATGACTCTCCGTGTTGCTAAGGAGGACTTCACATTGCACTTAGAGAAGGAGTCCTACAACATTCGCAGAGATGACATCGTAGCTCTTTATCCTCAGCTGTTGCACTTTGATCCTGAAATCTATGATGACCCCTTGGTAAGTGTTCAGCTCAAAGCATTCAACTCCAGGCTCTCTAGCAGGAACTAATGTGCCCCTTATTAAAGCATTTATCACCTCAGCTGCTTCTCTGTTCTACCCCACGCTGGCTATTCCTTACCCTGGAGACTCAATGATAGGAAGGGGACTAACTGTCCTATACAATGCTAATTGCAAGGGGCTCCTCCTTCCTTGCCTACCTTTATGTCTTAACAGTGTTAACTACTCCTCAGATTTATTCAAATATCAATTAACTTTTTTTTTTTTTTTTTTTTTTTTTTTGTTGATTTTTTTAAAAAAAATTCAAATACAATCGCTATCTTGACAAGAACGAAGGAGAAAAGACTGATTTCTACCGCAATGGTCGCAAGTTAAAATATTATTATATGCCATTTGGGACAGGAATTGCAAAGTGTCCTGGCAGGCTATTTGCTGTCCATGAAATTAAACAATTTTTGACTTTGATACTTTCATATTTTGAGATAGAACTGGTAGACAGTAATGTGCAGTGTCCAACTTTAGACCAATCCCGTGCAGGACTGGGTATTTTACAACCAACCAATGATGTTGATTTCAGGTACAGATTGAAATTGCTATGAAAATATATATTATATTTGCTACATATAAACCATATACTACATACACACCTTATACAACATAAAATTTATTTATATATCATATATATATACAAATAAGAATATTGAAAGACTGGGTGAAAATCTGTAGGAAGATGCTAATTTATCAGTCTGACAGAAAATGCATCAATTATGCCATTATGATACTGGAATGCAGTGAGGATAATGTGCAATGCTGGTACATGTTTCCCCTTTTACCAAATGCAAGTTGGAATCTTGAGCTTATGCATCTACACTAGCCCTTCTCTTTTGCCAGCAAATACTTTCCCAGAGCACTATATTTTGTCCCCTAGTTCAAAATAATTTTCAAAATTCAACCAAAGTTAAAATTTGGTCTCTTTTATAACTGAAGAAAAAAGATCCCCTTCACAGCTAAAATAGCATTTTTATTGTAAAAAGGCAGCCTGAGAGTGGGGAAAGGAGAGTTGCCTGGGGAAGTACTTTTATGTTTTCATGAAAAACTAGAAAAAAAAAGAAAAGAATTTGCAAACTTTTCACGTTCTAGTGAAACTGCAAGAACTTGTATTATATTCATTGTAATATATTTCTTTTCAAAAAGTTGTACATGTATGAAAATAAATGATATTGGCTTCACAAAATGCATCTCAACCATTGGTCATTTCTATTTCTTAACATTCTTCACAATTTACCTGCTAATCCCAAATCAGGTGAGCCTACTTTAAACTGAACAAATACCAATACAGAGGTAAATTAATAGCTATTCCTATACTTCCATGGCCTGATGTTCTTTCTGTTCCTTTGATCTATGAAAAATTGAAGTGTTAAATAGCTCCCAAAGTTGACTTGACATTCAGCCACCCAAGGAAGACCCACAGAACTTATCTACGGGGAAGGTTAAAAGCACCAAAGAATTCACCAAATAGAATAAAATCAAGTTTTTAACACTGTAGGGCGACTACTGATACTATTCCCATATGCTGATGTCCTCAGAGAAAGTAGAGGAGATAGAAAAGCTGATGTCTCCATGTTTGCATTGGCTGGTTGGTACTTTTTGCTCCTTCCTTTATTATGTGATAAGCCAGATCCACACTGGAATTATGTTCTCACAGCTTTGCTTGACTGGTCTTGACTGGTTTTCCTGTGCCCTGCGCTCTGGGTGTCCCTGCTTGAGCAGGGGGGTTGAACTAGATGATCTCTAGAGGTCTCTTCCAACCTCAGCCATTCTCTGATTCTGTGGTCCTATCTTATTTACACAGCCCTCCCCAATATACTGACACTGTACACATGAGGTCAGATGGTTGTGCATCGTGTTTTCTTTCCCAAGACTCACAAGCACACTCTTATGCCACCTACTAAAACTTTTCCTTACTCTTCTTCTTTTACATTCCCTATGTATGTTGGTTCTGAAGTCAGCACTGACATTACTGTTGACAGTGTCTAGTACAAAAAGTGCTTTACTGC
Source organism: Rhynchotus rufescens (assembly GCA_032273925.1). Taxonomy (NCBI): domain Eukaryota; kingdom Metazoa; phylum Chordata; class Aves; order Tinamiformes; family Tinamidae; genus Rhynchotus; species Rhynchotus rufescens. Next base: position 7,541 of record JAVCKT010036367.1, on the reverse strand, counting down.
AACATGCATAACCCTCTATACATTTCTAACGTATATTATCTAAACTGATATCCTTAAAACTGCATTGACAATTAAAATAGCTATCCATACTTCTGTATTTGTAGTGTGTATAGTTTCACACCATGAACAACTTTCTTTTAAGAATGATAGACACCCACATGCGAAGTACACACATACACACACAGAATTTCCATGCAGTTTTAGTAAATCCAGGTCTAACGGGAAAAAGGAGTGCTCCTACTGGAGCAGATACGACTGAGGAATGGTCAGGAGATCTCCCAAGACATCTTGTGGCTAAGTTGTTACGGTCTATCTCAGAACTGTGCCAAAGAAACTTCTGCAACAAATAAAAATGCTTCATAAATACACAGCTTGAGGTTATAACTCTCTAGGCCTCCCAAAACTACATAGTTGTTCTGAGCCAAAAGCCAATAGTGTTTTACAGTGTAAATTTCATCCTAAAATGAACTGAAAATCAATTAATGTCAAATAAAGTGAACAGCGAGACAAGGTTCTCTAAGTTGGCTTGCCCGTGCCACTACAGTTAAATAAGATTCTGTAACATTAAAAGAAGAAGAAGAAGAAGAAACAAGTTCTGGGTCATCTAGGCAAGATCTATGATTGTACAAGGCCACAGCTGGGCTGGCAATGTTCATGATCTGCTTAGGGGCTGGTAACATCAGAAAGTTAACCCAACATTGGGTTCTAGCCAAACTCCTTTTAACCAGCCAGCCAATTGTTTTTTCATATACTATTTATAAATATTCATAAATCTAATCTGTTTAATCTAAATCAGATGATTACAACTTTAAGCTTGATCAGAATTTTTTCTACAGACAATATGCACAGATTAAATTTGTATGTACCAGGACTGTGTTTTAGAAATCTGTCTTCCATCTATATTCATTATGCAGCATGGGATTTCAAGCAATTATTTTATCCAAATGTTTTGTATTTTGCCTTTGTTATTTGCTTATGCTTATACACAAAAAAAAGTAGAGATCAAGGTTTTTTAAAAAAAAGAAAATCCAGCCCTACACATTTTTTTCCTGGACTCATCATTTCATATTATGCCCTTGACTTAAACCCTATTAAGAGCAAAGACAAAGACTTATTAAGAGTCATTAAAACTTATTAAGAGCAAAGGAAAGCTCCAACTGCAGGCTAGCAATCTGTCCTGAACTCAAAGGATTCTACAAGGCATTTATAACAACTGTGATGTACAATATTATCTGCTTCTCTAAGGTACTCGAGCCAGCTGGAGCCTCATTCTTTTACGACTGCCGTTAGTCATCATGAAGACATGATGTCATCATGAAGACATTTTGTGTTTTCAAAACACACACCTTGGCACCAGTTCATGCAACACAGCCATCTTGCAGGAACAGCAACACAGATGCATATATTAAAATGACTATTTGTGCATCTTGCACTGCTCTCCCACAGCAATAATTCAAAAATTTCCAGCAGCAGTTGAGTTGCAAGAGCCTGCCCTAGCAAGAGGATATGTTATCTCCCACTGGGCATGAATTTATTAAAATTTCATTGAAATGTTTATTTTGCTTGCATACTTTGCATGTTGGGATAGATGAGTTTTAAAGGAAAGCTGCTCATAATGTACATCATTATAAAAAAAGAACAAAAGCAGCTTGACTGCTCCCAACTGACTGACCAGATTGCAGAGGCAGACTTGAGGGTCCATATGTATCTTGTACAAGAAAGCCTAGTGTCTTCCCTGTATTGGTATCGGTGTAAAGCATAAATAATCAGCAGATGATCATGAAGCAGAGCTGACACCAGGCCACACACAAGGCACCCCAGGGTTGTCTCAGGTGACCCCATGACCAAGCTGATACCACTGTAGGAGCACTTGCCACACACCATCTCATTCCCTCTCTTGCTGGGGTTGGAATTCTAAATGGAAGTCTGGATCCATAATCTGTGAATTGCTGTTCAATGGGAAACAAATGTAAAACAACAGAGGAAGCCAGCTCTGTTTGCCTAGCTCGGGACTCCTGAAAACATAGGGAGCATATCAGCATGTGGCCAGAGGCCTTTGTGGAGTTATGCCACAGAGCTGTCCTAGTGTTATATATCTGAAAAGAGCCAGTTTAAACTCCTGAGCTGAGTTAATTTGATTTATTTCTCATTTGCTGTATTCTGTCTAAATTGTCTTTCTAGAATTCAGGCAAGTTATTTACTGAAGACTCATATATCTCATCCTACTGTCTGGTTTAAGTGTACATCGGATATAGCTTTGAAGGTGGATGGAAATTCAAGTCTATTTCCCTTGGCAGAAATTAAAACAAAACTCTAGATATTGCAACTAATCTGCAGCAGAGCTGCAGGAGACCTGAGGAGGAGCAAATTCCCCAGCAGTCATCTGCTACACTCGTAATCAGACCGTGAGTCCAGTGTAGTGAAGATTGGGCACTGACAGCTGTAGGGCTTTGCTCCCCCTTGTACTCCACATTATTAATGCTCTTCCTGCAGTTTCTCAAAAATTTCAGATTTTTGTCCTCCTCAGATTAGCTGCGAGACCATGACAAGCAGTTTCTTGAATGGGTTTAATAGACCTGTCTGAAACAATTTTGCAGAAGACTCTTCTAAAATTAAGTTTACGTATGTTAAGAACATATGTTAAGAACGTGTAAAGGTTAATCCACCATCCACCATTCCACCAGTGGTATGAAAGCTCTTTGCACCCCTTCCTTAGAAACATTTGTCATGATAGAAATGATAGGGAAGAAAGAGTAGTCTCTTTCCTCTTTGTGACAGAAGAAATATAGACGAAGAGTTTAAACAGTTTCAGGTAGAAATTTCATTTATTTATGTATTTATTTATTTATTTGTCAGTAGTTGTATTCCACATAAATGTTTTGGTTCGTCGTCCCAGCTGCTAACTTTCCACCTTCAGCTGAATCTCTGTCACCAGAGTCACACAGATATAAGTGAGGGGAGGTGAGGGGAGAAGGTGGTACAAAGTCTGTGGCTGCTAAGCCTCAGCTAAAGCAATCACATCAGCAATCAATACTCATCTGCCTTGCCAGGGTCACGGACACC